>CM042414.1:41380875-41535875 GCA_023634145.1 Thymallus thymallus | reverse complement strand
GTGTCCCTGCAGGTTACAGCTAGAGACTGACAGCTCACCGAACAGCTCCTGTCATTTTGAATAAATCCCAGAGGAAAACCAAATGACATTCACAGCTCAACCACTAACCAAGATACACAACCACTAACCAGGATACTCAACCACTAACCAGGATACTCAACCACTAACCAGGATACTCAACCACTAACCAGGATACTCAACCACTAACCAGGATACTCAACCACTAACCAGGATACTCAACCACTAACCAGGATACACAACCACTAACCAGGATACACAACCACTAACCAGGATACTCAACCACTAACCAGGATACTCAACCACTAACCAGGATACTCAACCACTAACCAGGATACTCAACCACTAACCAGGATACTCAACCACTAACCAGGATACACAACCACTAACCAGGATACACAACCACTAACCAGGACACACAACCACTAACCAGGACACACAACCACTAACCAGAACAAACAACCACTTCTAATGAAAACTGTGTTTTATATCCATAGTGGACATAAAGGTGAATAATACAGGACCAGCTTTGTCCACATGTGATCAGACCTATGTGATTAAAACCCTGTGAAAGGTGTTGGTTGGCCACAGCTCTACCAGTCCCTTTTCCTATCTTTATATAAATCCTTCTCTATTGGATTACGCAAGCAGTTCCCTAACATTTATGACCCACATGCAGTCTTTAAATGTTTCATGTGGACTGGGAACTAAACAGCACCGTGTCTCTGCCACCAGAGGGCCAGTCATTTGGGACCCAGTGAAAGGTTTAATTTGGTACCATCACTGTTTCAACATGAAATCAGGACAAACCCTTATTTACCACAGCATGACAGGAATGAGGTGATTCAAACTGTTATTATCGCTCACACACTCACTGAAGCACACACACACACACACGCACACACACACGCACACATATACACACTAACACACACTAACACACACACACATACACATGCTGTAAACATCTTTACTTAAGAGTTAGTGAATCACACAGCAGGTCAGAACCTGTCCTGAGGTCTGACTGTGACAGTAACTCTGAATAGACATGCATTCCTCTTGAAAAACAGCACCTCGAGCACAACAGCATCAAACTAAAAGTCAATGTGAGACAACGCCATTGACAGTCACAGCTGCCTAGCATGCATGAGTTTCCCTCTGTGTGTCACTAGACAGGATAGAACTGGGAGCATAATGATTAGCCATGCTATACTAGACTTGCTATACACAGCTCTGTTACAGTATGGCAACATTATGCTAAGATAACTAAGTCAGTATGCCAATATCACACAAACACACATTAGACAGGGTCCTCAATGACTTAAAACTGGGTAAAAGTTAGGATGGACTGACAATGTGCAGTTTCAGATTAAAAGCTTTGCCCTTGCTTTTCCTCCCAACTCAATCTCCTACTGTCCCTGGATTAGCCAAAGACCCTTTAATTAAATCCCAACCACACACAACAACACAACAAGACAGAGAGAAGGACAGAGGAGCAGCGAGAGATTGAAAGAGACAAGCAGGGAAAGAAAGAGAGAAAAAGAGAGAGAGAGAGGGTGAAATCTTACCCTCTCTCCACTGTTCCGTCGTAATGTTCCCACCGGTAGTTTGAGCAGGAGTCTGCGGGTCCTACCCGGGGTTACAGCCCCCTGGACCACCATGGCACGACTCTCAGTGTGTGTGTCTGTGTGTGTGTGAGTGTGTGTAGAGGGAGACCGTCTATTCCCGTCCAGCCTGGAAGCAGCTCACGCGAGCTAGCGTCTGTCTGTGAGACAGTGTGTGAGTCGTCCTAGTCCTGTCTTCCCTTCTTCTCTCTCTCTCTCTCTCATGTTACTCTCTGCCTCTCTCTCCCTCTGACTCAGAGATATGCTCATCCTCTTCTGCTTACGCTCCACTCTGCCGCTCTAGAACACGGTGGGAAAGGGAGTATGCTTTGTTTCTTCTCTCTCTCTCTCCCACTCTCTCCCCCTCTCTCTCTCTCTCTCTCTCTCTCTCTCACTCTCACTCTTTCTCCCCCTCTCTCTCACTCTCACTCTTTCTCCCCTCTCTCTCTCTCTCTCTCTCTCTCTCTCTCTCTCCCCCTCTCTCTCTCTCTCTCTCTCACTCTCTCTCTCTCTCTCTCTCTCTCTCACTCTCTCTCTCTCTCTCTCTCTCTCTCTCTCCCACTCTAGTCTCTCTCTCTCTTATGCTCTAGTCAGGGGCTTAACCAGGTCACTGGATGAATGCAACGCTACGGTTGTTATTAGCATATATACCCTTGTCATGTGATCACAAAGGAATAGTGAATGTGTGTGCGGGGGAAGGGGACACACACACACAGTACAGTGGGTCACATGGTACACCTCAAAAGGAATATATGATGTTTTCCCATCTGATGAGTAGATGATCTTTAAACCCCTCCTTCTGTCTGGACTGGAGCACTGAGAGGGATACCCTAAAACACGCATGCACACGCACACACCAAGCACTGAGAGGGATACCCTAAAACACGCATGCACACGCACACACCAAGCACTGAGAGGGATACCCTAAAACACGCATGCACACGCACACACCAAGCACTGAGAGGGATACCCTAAAACACGCATGCACACGCACACACCAAGCACTGAGAGGGATACCCTAAAACACGCATGCACACCAAGCAAATAAGAATACAGCAGTCCACAAAATGGGTTCTGAAGGTTTTAGGTGCAAAACCAACCATCTCTCCTGGTAAGGAGGGAGACCACTGCTAAGCTTAAACTCTGGAGTGGTGTGGTCCTTGTCTGACCATCATATCTATTTCCTGGCTTCATGAGGGTTGGGGTTAGGCTGAGTTACAGCTGGTTCTAGTGACATACAGTCATATTCTCATCATCACTCTGCAATGCTCAGCTTCACTCAATCAGCTGGTCAATACTGCATCGGCAGGTGATTAGCTTGAGTGGATAAACACACACACAGGCATGCACGCTCACACACACATGTGCACAAGTGCACACAGGAGTAGCGGACGTGGTTTGGTGGACTACACCTGTGTGATGAGTAACCTTGTCAGTTAGCTCCCAGATCTAATGTCTAGAGGTTAGCACAGTGGCATGAGGTGTTCTAGGGGCCTATATAGAAGACCAGGGGTCACACACCCCCCCCCCCCCCCCCCCCCCCAGGAGAAAGTAATCCCCAATAAGCGTCAGGTGTGTGTGTGTGTGTGTGTGTGTGTGTGTGTGTGTGTGTGTGTGTGTGTGTGTGTGTGTGTGTGTGTGTGTGTGTGTGTGTGGCCTACATGAGAAATATCAGAGGGCTATATATAACTCTAGAGTGTGCTGCCACAGAGTTCAGGCATCCATGACTCAGAGACTCAAACTGGAGAGAATGAAAGACAGGAAAGATGAGAAGAACTATGCATCCCTTTTCACTGTCATCCCTGCCTTGGATTAATCATGTTATTAATCATGTTATTAATCATGTTATTAATCATGTTATTAATCATGTTATTAATCATGTTATTAATCATGTTATTTTGTCAGATGATATCCTATTTTATGTCGTTCATCATTACGAAACATGACATGGATGTTCATAACTCTATCTAATTAACTAGTAAAGTATGCAATAAGTTCATCCTCTGTGTGCATCTCTGCTAAATTGGGTTGAATTTTCGGAATATGTGCAAAACATTTTGAAGGAATCTTTTAGACCAAATACAGTAATGATAAAGGCCTCAAGTTCTCACTAATCTTAACAGGAAGACAATACATCATTTTACGCCTCAGGCGAGATGCACAATTACTTATTTCAGTCAAACATAGGCACAACATCCTGACATACGGGACAAAAACACACACACAATAACACACACGAAAAGGCATGCACACATATGAGCCATTCACAGACGGTAGGGTTCTGATGAAAATCATTACTCTACCTGAACATGAAGTAACCGCCACCCTCCCTTCACACACTCTCCCCCAACTACCTAATCACCACAAAACCAGCCTAGCCAGCTCCAGACACAAAGAACTGAGTGAGAGAGAGAGAGCGAGAGAGAGAGCGGGAGAGAGAGCGGGAGAGGGAGACAGAGAGAGAGAGGGAGACAGAGAGAGAGAGGGAGAGGGAGAGAGAGAGAGAGAGAGAGAGAGAGAGAGAGAGAGAGAGAGAGAGAGAACAATGCCGTAACAAACAGTACATTAATTACTACTAATAAGACCAGATTTCTCCTCAAACAATGCACCTGGTGTGTGTGTTGTATGATTGGAGTGGTGATCTGAGTTGCAGAGATGGTTCCCCATGGTAAAGTCTTGGCATTGCTTAGGCAGCCAGTCTCTGCCTACAGCTCTGATTCATCACAATGGTCCCTCGTCTGAGGTGTGTGTGTGTTTATGAAAAATGCCCTCTAACCAGACTCTATCCTCTAACCAGACTCTATCCTCTAACCAGACTCTATCCTCTAACCAGACTCTATCCTCTAGCCAGACTCTATCCTCTAACCAGACTCTATCCTCTAACCAGACTCTATCCTCTAACCAGACTCTATCCTCTAGCCAGACTCTATCCTCTAACCAGACTATATCCTCTAACCAGACTCTATCCTCTAACCAGACTCTATCCTCTAACCAGACTCTATCCTCTAGCCAGACTCTATCCTCTAACCAGACTCTATCCTCTAGCCAGACTCTATCCTCTAACCAGACTCTATCCTCTAACCAGACTCTATCCTCTAACCAGACTCTATCCTCTAACCAGACACTAGGTTACAAACACTCTCTCAGGTAGGTTACAAATGCAGCTGTGTACGTGCGTGCCAGAAAGAGGGAGAACCCAGATCCCTCCATGAGGGCTTCACCCATTATAATGACTTCACCACAGGGGACTAATAGGTTACTGTTCTGCTCTCTCTGTCATCCTCCTGTGTGTGTGTGTGTGTGTGTGTGTGTGTGTGTGTGTGTGTGTGTGTGTGTGTGTGTGTGTGTGTGTGTGTGTGTGTGTGTGTGTGTGTGTGTGTGTGTGTGTGTGTGTGTGTGTGTGTGGTCTTCATCACAGAACGGTTATGTAGAGAGAGAAGAGATCAGATAGACAGAAACACACAGAACCTACTGGTCTGTGATAATATACCTTACAGCCCACATTTTCAAGTTCAAATACAGTTGAGTTCTATACGTTTCAGAAGGAAGAAGGGGAGAGAAGGGATGAGGAAGTGGCAGGTTGGAGGGGGAGGAGAGGAGAAAAGGGATGAGGAAGTGGCAGGTGGGAGGAGAGGATAGGAGAAGGAGGTTAGTCAATTAGACTACAGGAAGGTTGAATGCATTTTTAATCCTGGTGCTACATCTCCTGCCTAATGTGACTGTCAGCTTTTGTAGAAGACAAGTTCCTGTATGGTCTCATTGTAGAGACAGAGAAGCCACCTATCTCTTCATTCTCCCTCTGCATCAAGTTATAGGTTGATATAATGTCATCACAGCATCATATTATAAATGGAAACTTTTGATATTAGAATGCCAGTCGGGGGAAGAATGGTGTCCAGAGGGTCTTGTTGCTACGCTGTTATATACATTGCTATGGTGCTTTGTTATGTGAATTGCCAGTCCCTTTCATAGTGTATGTGGTCTGACAGTAAGTTAATGGCAGCAAAATACAATTTACCATAGAAATGCAATGAGATTCTGAGATAATAGTGCTTGCATAATAATCTGACATTACAAATGGTTCGCTGCTTCATCCGCAGGGAATGGCTATTCTAATGGTCTGTTCCTATGAAACTGACTGTGGGTTTGTTTCTCTATGTTAGTAAAGTAACTCACCTCTGTGGGTTTGTTTCTCTATGTTAGTAAAGTAACTCACCTCTGTGGGTTTGTTTCTCTATGTTAGTAAAGTAACTCACCTATGTGGGTTTGTTTCTCTATGCTAGTAAAGTAACTCACCTCTGTGGGTTTGTTTCTCTATGTTAGTAAAGTAACTCACCTCTGTGGGTTTGTTTCTCTATGTTAGTAAAGTAACTCACCTCTGTGGGTTTGTTTCTCTATGCTAGTAAAGTAACTCACCTCTGTGGGTTTGTTTCTCTATGCTAGTAAAGTAACTCACCTCTGTGGGTTTGTTTCTCTATGTTAGTAAAGTAACTCACCTCTGTGGGTTTGTTTTTCTATGTTAGTAAAGTAACTCACCTCTGTGGGTTTGTTTCTCTATGTTAGTAAAGTAACTCACCTCTGTGGGTTTGCTAGCATTACTGAATCATTCATATAGTGTACTGAATTTATGAATACAGTCACGCTCCAATACCCACTCTAACATAATGCTGAGAACGGCACACACACACACACACACACACACACACACACACACACACACACACACACACACACACACACACACACACACACACACACACACACACACACACACACACACACACACACACACACACACACACACACACACACACACACACACAGGTATAACATCCTTGTCAACCCACTACATTGCTTCTGGTACTCTACTGTTCTCTACTTAATATCTACAGTACTAACATATACACAGACATTACACACACTCCTTGACTAACACCATACACAGACATTACACACACTCCTTGACTAACACCATACACAGACATTACACACACTCCTTGACTAACACCATACACAGACATTACACACACTCCTTGACTAACACCATACACAGACATTACACACACTCCTTGACTAACACCATACACAGACATTACACACACTCCTTGACTAACACCATACACAGACATTACACACACTCCTTGACTAACACCATACACAGACATTACACACACTCCTTGACTAACACCATACACAGACATTACACACACTCCTTGACTAACACCATACACAGACACACATTTTCTTTTTCTTTTCACCTTTATTTAACCAGGTAGGCCAGTTGAGAACAAGTTCTCATTTACAACTGCGACCTGGCCAAGACTAATCAAAGCAGTGTGACAAAAACAACAACACAGAGTTACACGTGGGAATAACACACACTCCTTGACAAACACATGCAAAAGAGGGACAGACCATGCTATGTATTATGGCTTACAGAGGTTGGGGAGACCTCTTCTCAAATGTATGCACATGTTTGTGTTTGTGCGCTTGTGAATGAGTTTTCTTGCGTGTGTGTGTGCATTGCAACTGATGGTATATATATATATATATATATATATATATATATATATATAGATAGATAGATAGATAGATAGATAGATAGATAGATAGATAGATAGATAGATAGATAGATAGATAGATAGATAGATAGATAGATAGATAGATAGATAGATAGATAGATAGATAGATAGATAGATAGATAGATAGATAGATAGATAGATACTTTATTGATCCCGAGGGGGAACTTTCTTCGTAAAGCAGCTACAACAAAAACACAGGGCTGATACAAAATACCAGAATGAAAATACACAAAAGACAGATACACGATACATGATACATAGAGCGGCAGTATGAAAAAGTATAGGAATACAAGAAGTCTGGAGTGCAAAAAACTATAGAAAGACATTGCATGTGTGAACACGCATGTTTGTGTGTGCATAGTGAGACTGTGTGAGTGAGTCTTTGTGGGTGTGTATGCAGATCGCTCAGAGCCATTTGAATATTTCTAATTTAAACATGTAAAACGGACAGATAAGCCTCTGCGTTGTGGCCTCGTGCAATAATTAGACAAATAAAGAAATAAGACTGTTTATTATTATTATTACCATTCCTGCTCTAACTGCTCCTACAGTCTTACCTCCAGCCTCAAACGCAACACACAAACACATATATTCTTAGCTGGAATCATATCCACGTTGTTCAATTATATCAGCATTTGGCTGTCCTCAAACGTCAAAATCGTGAAACGTTGTACTGACATCAGTGTTGTGTTGATGTTGGTGTTGTACTCAAATCAATATTGTGCTGATATCAATGTTGTACAGCTCAGCTATCAATGCTATTATATGAAACGTTTGAATTTTGTGAAAGCACTGTACGATTGATGAAAGGTGATATTATTCATTCGTGACAGATCCCTGTGAACAATGTTACGGAAACAAAGCTACCCAAAGAAAGTCATTTTTACATCACGCTGGTGTATGTGTGTGTGTGTGTGTGTGTGTGTGTGTGTGTGTGTGTGTGTGTGTGTGTGTGTGTGTTTGTGTGTGTGTATGTGTGTGTGTGTGTGTGTGTGTGTGTGTGTGTGTGCGTGTGGTTACTGAACACAGTTTATCATGTTTCTGATGTTAATGTATTCTATACCACAGGGGCTGCTGTGATCTACAGCTACTGAAGCATTACAGACAACACATCTCTCTCTCTCTCTCTCTCTCTCTCTCTCTCTCTCTCTCTCTCTCTCTCTCTCTCTCTGCAACTCGTATCACTGCCAATAACATTGGCCTATTCACACAAAGTAAGAGCACAGATAACTCTAGTACGCCTTCAGAATTATTTCCAGCACCACGTTCCAACCAACTGAGCTATATCCACCATGTAAAACAGTATATTGGATTATACCACTCTAACCCAAACGTACTCAGTGCATGCTGAACAGTCTATACCACTTGGGTAAACTAGTGTCATCACTTCACTCTTCAAGGTGCTGAATAGTCCAAACATCTGGACAGGGACATGAATATATGCTGGCCTCTGACCTCTAACCCCAATTATACAAACCTGGATTCAGGGGTAGACGTAACACAGTAAACCACAATCTGCAATGCTCAAGTTAGTATGATATGTTACGTTTGGTATGAGGTATTAATTTATGGATGTCCATCATCCAATTCGTACAATATGTTAAGGTTAGAGTTCAGGTTAGGGTTAGGAGTTAGGTTAAAGGGTTAAAGTTAGGGTTCAGGGAAGGGTTAGCTAACATGCTAAGTAGTTACAAAGGTTAGGGTTAGGGGTTAAGGTTAAGGTTAGCGTTAAGGTTAGGTTTAGGGTTAGGGTTAGGGGTTAAGGTTAGGGTTAGGGTTACGGTTAGGGTTAGGGTTAGGGTTAAGGTTAGGGTTAGGGTTACGGTTAGGGTTAGGGTTAGGAGTTAGGTTAAAGGGTTAAGTTTAGGGTTAGGGGAAGGGTTAGCTAACATGCTAAGTAGTTGCAAAGTAGCTAAGAAATAGTTAGCAGTTGCAAAGTTGCTAATTATCTAAATGCTAATGTTGTCCATGATGAGATTCAAACATGCATCCTTTGTGTTGCAAGATGTTAGCATTATATGCCAACCCAACCAACCCCCCTCCTTTTGTTTTGCCTTCAGTAACCTTTTGTCTTATGTTACTATACCAAACGTAACATATCATAATAATTTGAGCATCCCAGCTTTTCTGTTTACTACGTTACGTCCAGTCTATGAGACCAGCCTGATTGTACTGAGGAGAGATGAAGGGAATGAGAGAGAGAAAATGAGAAGAGGTAGGCAGAGAGTGGGAGGTTGAAGAAAGCGACGGAAAGGAGAGGTAGTGGAAGGCTTTTGACTTTTAAAAACTAAAAAACAATCAATGGGAAATTGATTCCCTGTCAGAGGGAAGAGACAGGGAAGAGCATTATGAAAGAGTGTGTTCCAGAGTGACCTCTAGGTCCTCCATTCATGCTGCCAGCGTCATTATTCTTCTTATCTAGAACCTTTAGAACCTGTCCAGGACAACTTAGAACCCTCCTGTTGACCTTTTATACACAACTCAGTTTCCTTCACCAAAACTTTGACCACTCGTGTTGGTGTTTGGGTTCACATAGAACACAGAGAGAGATGAGATAGAATGTGCAATGCCATGTATATCCAGCACAGAATGTCTTCATACAACACACAGAGCTCATGTCCAGCAGCCACCAGCCAATGACATCTCTCTCTAAAGAGTAAGTCCGCTCTCCAGAACCATATCGAACAAACACCTCTATCTCCAGCGGAGAGGTGTCTCCATATCAGACCCTGATGTCATGGTCCTTGTAACTCACACCAGACCAGAAGTATAGCTGTATATTCCTCTCTGATCCACAGTAAGGATCATCTGAGCACTGAGCACTGGTCAGACTGAATGACTGGCATAGGGAGGGCAGTAGGTGGGTCTCAGCACTGCAGACAGCAGAAGGAGAGGAAGATGAGGAAGAAGAGAGGGAGGAAAGTAGAGGAGAGGAAGCGTGAGGCTGTATGAGACAGATAATCACAGAGGTGGCTAATACGTGGTTCTTTCTTGATGAGTCTCTCCTTTTTATTTATTCTCTCTCTCTCTCTCTCTCTCTCTCTCTCTCTCTCTCTCTCTCTCTCTCTCTCTCTCTCTCTCTCTCTCTCTCTCTCTCTCTCTCTCTTCCCCTCCTTTCTGGGTCTCGGTCCACACTGGAGGCCTTTGTGCAGAGGGTGCTCCCAGGCAGTTGATGCCCGTCCGGGGTGCTCTTGGCTGGGGTGAGATCCCTTCATACTGGGTCTCTATCAATGGGTCTTTGTGGCGCCTCATTAAGGCCTGGACACCACTGCTCACAGAGAAACACCAGACAAACACAGACGGCTGGGGTCTCTGTTTCTCTGTGTGTGTGTGTGTGTCCTGGCTCTGTAATTGGAGGCTTACGTAACATGGGCAAGAAGTGGAAGAGAGGATAAGTGAGGGAGACAGGGGTTGGAAGGAGGAACAGAGAGGAGAGGGAATAGGCCCTAAGGAGAAGAACGGGAACAGAGAGGAGAGGGAATAAGCCCTAAGGAGAAGAACGGGAACAGAGAGGAGAGGGAATAAGCCCTAAGGAGAAGAACGGGAACAGAGAGGAGAGGGAATAAGCCCTAAGGAGAAGAACGGGAACAGAGAGGAGAGGGAATTGGTAATTGGAAGCGTCAACATGGGCTGTTTTTGTTTTGGGGGGGCGGGCCCACTGGCATGTCATATACCCCTTTTTCTCTCTGTCTTTAAGCAGCTTTGACTGATCTAAAAACAGAGAGACAGAGTGAGTCAGAGAGACGGGGGAAGAGAGAGGGAGAGATAGGGGGAAGAGAGAGGGAGAGATAGGGGGAAGAGAGAGGGAGAGATAGGGGGAAGAGAGAGGGAGAGATACGGGGATGTGGGTGTGTCTACAGTAGGTGAAATGGAGAGGAAGAGGAGGATGAGGGGAATGTTATGATAAAGAGCTGCATGTGAGACACCATGAGACAGAGCTTTAAACACATAGGCTTACCAGAGCTAGAGGCAGACTGATACAGTATGTGCTGTCTCACTGGGACACTTGTTTAGAAGCATGTCCCGAACACATAAAAATGCTATGACAACAGACACATGTCCTCCAGGCACTGGCCCACATCCAGCAGGGTTTACACTGGGGATGGAGGGGTAGGATAGGTGGGTAAGATCTGAATGACGGACAATGACGCAAATATCGCAAAAGTTAATGTTATCAATTCAAATGGGTGCATAAACACGACACCAGTGTCAAAGGTGATCTACCATTTGATCAATTAGATTATTATTATTTATTTATTTAACCTTTTAACTAGGTAAGTCAGTTAAGAACAAATTCTTATTTACAATGACGGCCTACCGGGGAACAGTGGGTTAACTGCCTTGTTCAGGGGCAGAACGACAGATTATTTACCTTGTCAGCTCGGGGATTCAATCCAGCAACCTTTCAGTTACTGGCCCAACACCCTAACCACTCGGCTACCTGCTGCCCCAAAATGATTCCCAATGTCATCCTTACAACAACAACAAACTATTAACTATTACTGTGGCTGTAGGACATCACTAGCAGATTTCCGACAATAACACTTTTAGTAAACGTCGCGGTCATTGAGATCTGAAAGGAATGTCTGTGTGTGTGGTCAAATCATTAAGAGCTGGGTTGTTAAGGGTTCTAGAAGTGGTTTATAACTCTGACCGCATGACCGCGACCAGTCTACTCTGCTCCGACATTTCTACACTGCATGTTTGGCTGCATACCAGTCACTTTCTCCTCTTTTTTCACGATTCCTCTCTCCTTCTCTCCTCTTCCATACCCACTTTCTAAGCCCCCATGACTTTCACTCCTCCCTCTTCCCTCTTCTTCTCCCCTCTTTCCCTCCCTCCCCCTTTCAGTCCTTCTCCGGAGCCGTACATGTCAGAGGTCAGTGAGGCATCAGTCTGGGGTCAAGAGCACTGGGGCGTGAAACACAGTCTGTCAGCAGCAGCACGTCTGGACACACACACACACACACACACACACACACACACACACACACACACACACACACACACACACACACACACACACACACACACACACACACACACACACACACAGCTGCTGTAGGCAGTGCAGACTAAAAGAGATCCATCATATCTTTGTGCTACTCGTCTGAGTTGTTCATCTCTCCCTCTACCACTCCTCTTCCTCCTACATCTCTCCCTCTACCACTCCTCTTCCTTCTTCATCTCTCCCTCTACCACTCCTCTCCCTCCTTCATCTCTCCCTCTACCACTCCTCTCCCTCCTTCATCTCTCCCTCTACCACTCCTCTACCTCCTTCATCTCTCCCTCTACCACTCCTCTTCCTCCTTCATCTCTCCCTCTACCACTCCTCTCCCTCCTTCATCTCTCCCTCTACCACTCCTCTACCTCCTTCATCTCTCCCTCTACCACTCCTCTACCTCCTTCATCTCTCCCTCTACCACTCCTCTTCCTCCTTCATCTCTCCCTCTACCACTCCTCTCTCTCCTTCATCTCTCCCTCTACCACTCCTCTACCTCCTTCATCTCTCCCTCTACCACTCCTCTATCTCCTTCATCTCTCCCTCTACCACTCCTCTACCTCCTTCATCTCTCCCTCTACCACTCCTCTCCCTTCTTCATCTCTCCCTCTACCACTCCTCTACCTCCTTCATCTCTCCCTCTACCACTCCTCTCCCTCCTTCTCCTCATTCATCATAGCCCACCATTAATAACCCAGTAACACTAGTCTTCATGACACTATCATTATCCATATGCCTTTAACATGGAGGGAGATGGAAATGGAATCTCTCATTACACATGTAGTAAGTTGGCCTGCATGTGGAGAGTTGTAGCATTAAGTGGCTCATCAAGTATTAGTTAGCCAGTCTATGAGACAGATTAGAGAAGAGCTTAGCCCCCTATCACAGGATGGGCACACAGCTACTTGACCTGGGGTGACACACTCACTCTCTCTTTAAACCACCTACGTAAGAGGTCTGTCAAAATCATGGTTTAAGTCAGGTCTGTGTGTAATCCACTGAGTGCCAGTAGAGGGAGAGCACAGCATGTTCTACAGATAAAACCTCTCTCCTAAAGACAGTAAGCATAATTTAGCGTCACTCACACATACCTACAAATCTACTCAGATATTTTCACTCAAATGTGTAAGAACACAAACACACAGCAGACATAAACCCAATTTGATGAGATGTTCATGTTAACAGAACCCACGTACACCAAAAACTAAGGTTATATGGTATCCTGTACATCTTCACACAGCAGATCAGTTCAAGTTTAGCTAAAGCTAACAGCACATGTTATCATGTGTTTAATTGACACGGCCCGTCTCTATCATGGAACAAGCCAGACTTTCACAACAACAACAACAACAACAACAACAACAACAACAACAACAACAACAACAACAACAACAACAACAACAACAACAACAACAACCTAGATAGCTACAGTGTTACTGCTAGTACTACTGCTAGTACTACTGCTAATGTTACTGGTAGTATTACTGCTAATGTTACTGGTAGTATTACTGCTAGTATTACTGCTAGTGTTACTGCTAGTGTTACTGCTAGTGTTACTGCTAGTGTTACTGCTAGTGTTACTGCTAGTGTTACTGCTAGTGTTACTGCTAGTGTTACTGCTAGTATTACTAATAGTGCACCAGAACCATGGCTTTGCTTGGCCGAGGCATCAGTACCTCATGTCTCAGGCTATTTTAGCAATTAGCTATATTTAAGAACATATGATGGAACTAAGCTGTCTAGACCAGAACCTTTATTAATCACTGCCTCTTACCTTGAGCAGGAACATGTTGTAGCAGCACTGTGTCCAGTCTACCACATCTATCTCTGTCTCCCAGTCCTCTGCCATTCAGGAGTCACTATTGGTCATGCTGCCGGAGGGAACCAGTAATCCCGTCATAAACTTAACACTGATGACCAGTGTCCAGTCCACTGGGATCTAACCATCTCCCAGCCTTCTGCCATTCAGGAGAGAGGTAGTCGAGTGTTTCTCAGTGTTCTTCTTACTGCCATAGTGGCCTAAGTAATCCAGTGAGTGGACTAACTAACAGTGATTGACTAAATGTTCTGGGTCAGGTCAGATTTCTGGCAGGCAACCCAAAGCCTGATTCAGGCCATGCTGATGACGGGTCAGTACCAGTCAGTACTGCTCAATACCGGTCGGCTGATTTGGTGTGATCGAGTGACTCTGTTCCGCTGAGTCTGACTGACTGACTGAGATCTGGAGAGTAGTCTGTGTGTGTGTGTGTGTGTGTGTGTGTGTGTCATAGCTTTGCTACTACAGAGAGGGAGGATTTGTCAATCAAACCAGGATACGTCTAGAGGAGTTTAATGTCAGCACACAGGTCTAGCCCTCTGCACCTACACACAGTATGGAGCCAGTGTGGGAGAGTAAACAGCCTTATCTATTCCAGTCTTCAGTTTAAAGCCTCTTAAGCACCTGTTAGTGTCTCAGGTCTAAAGGTCTCACTGATAATCACATTTAGGGTTAGTAAGGGTTACAGTCTGCTGCCATGATGTGGACACTCACACACGTTCAGGGGGATTTTCAAAGAAACAGAACAAGTTGTATTTATTTTCTTGAATCAGCTACATGCTTCTGAAAATAGAGGTATACAGTTTGTATGTTTCATTGATAAAAGCTCAACCCTCTGATCAAGGCAGATTAAAGTTGAGGGGGAAGACGGGGGATGGGTTATGGGGCCGATGACGATGAAGGAGAACCAGGAAGTGTAGACTCTGCTGAATCATCCTCTGCAGCAATCATCTGTCAGTGTGTATGTGCACGTGTACCTGCGTGTGTGTAGAAGGTTATAGTCCTATGTCCTAAGAGGAGAGGAGAGGAGAGGAGAGGAGAGGAGAGGAGAGGAGAGGAGAGGAGAGGAGAGGAGAGGAGAGGAGAGGAGAGGTCCCCTCCCTCTCTATGTCATCCCTGCAGCAGTGGAGGTCACCTTGGTATGAAGTCACACACACCAGTGGAGGCTGCTGAGGGGAGGATGGTTCATAATAATGTCTGGAACGGAGTTAATGGAATGGCATCAAACACCTGGAAATACCATTCCACCTGTTCTGCTCCAGCCGTTACCACGAGCCCGTTCTCTCCAATTAAAGTCCCACCAACCTTCTGTTGCTATAAGAACCATGTACACCAACATACAGAGTAACACACAGTCAGGCTTAGATATCAGCAAACACATTTTCTAAGATCAGCGATAACCAGACGGTGTCTCTGTCTGCCCTATAAACACATAAGCACAACTCTTACTAGTGTGTGTGTAAAGCATTGAGCAGACAGAGTGCGACGGAGGCATATTTCTGAGGCTGGTAGGAAGACACCAGAGTAAGTCACGCTCCTGCATTCTTCTGCCCCAGTAAACTTAGTCCACTTTCTCCTTACTCTGACACAAATACAAACACACACAAACTCACACAGACTTCCAGGGTGAAATAAGAACATGGCTTGTTTCTCCGACGCTAATTCAGTTATAGTTATTTGCACTATGCCTATTGGTGTCTGCCTACATGTACACAACATCTCCACTGAATGGTGCATACACATTCACTCAAAACATAGCCTGGACACATACTATCACCTCAAACACACATTCACTCTCACTCCCGACACACACACAGGCCACCCCCCGACCCAAACTCTGGTCGCGTGAGTTTAAACTCGTGTTCAGTGGTTAAATGTTTTATGAAAATGTTACATATTTAATTGACACGGGCTGGATCATAGAGAGAGATTGAGTAAACATGATGCAGGGGAACATGGGAGAACATAGTTAACACAGGAGCGAGAGAGAAAGAGTCTGTCTCATATTCCTATCATTCCTCCATCCTACATGGATCTGTTGGCTGTCATACTGCCACAACACCACTATCACTATCACTGTCATACTGCCACAACACCACTATCACTATCACTGTCATACTGCCACAACACCACTATCACTATCACTGTCATACTGCCACAACACCACTATCACTATCACTGTCATACTGCCACAACACCACTATCACTATCACTGTTATACTGCCACAACACCACTATCACTATCACTGTCATACTGCCACAACACCACTATCACTATCACTGTCATACTGCCACAACACCACTATCACTATCACTATCATACTGCCACAACACCACTATCACTATCACTGCCATACTGCCACAACACCACTATCACTATAACTATCATACTGCCACAACACCACTATCACTATCACTGTCATACTGCCACAACACCACTATCACTATCATACTGCCACAACACCACTATCACTATCATACTGCCACAACACCACTATCACTATCACTGTCATACTGCCACAACACCACTATCACTATCACTGTCATACTGCCACAACACCACTATCACTATCACTGTCACTATCACTGTCATACTGCCACAACACCACTATCGCTATCACTATCATACTGCCACAACACTACTATCACTATCACTGTCATACTGCCACAACACCACTATCACTATCACTATCATACTGCCACAACACCACTATCACTATCACTGTCATACTGCCACAACACCACTATCACTATCACTGTCATACTGCCACAACACCACTATCACTATCACTATCACTGTCATACTGCCACAACACCACTATCACTATCACTATCATACTGCCACAACACCACTATCACTATCACTGTCATACTGCCACAACACCACTATCACTATCACTGTCATACTGCCACAACACCACTATCACTATCACTGTCATACTGCCACAACACCACTATCACTATCACTATCACTATCGCTGTCATACTGCCACAACACCACTATCATTATCACTGTCATACTGCCCCAACACCACTATCACTATCACTGTCATACTGCCACAACACCACTATCACTATCGATGTCATACTGCCACAACACCACTATCACTATCACTGTCATACTGCCACAACACCACTATCACTATCACTATCACTGTCATACTGCCACAACACCACTATCACTATCACTGCCATACTGCCACAACACCACTATCACTATCACACTGCCACAACACCACTATCACTGTCATACTGCCACAACACCACTATCACTATCACTATCACTGTCATACTGCCACAACACCACTATCACTTTCACTGTCATACTGAACCTTCAAATGCCCCTCAGATTCACTCTAGGCAGAATAGAATACAATAGAAGAATGCAATGGACCTTATTGTTCTCCCTCAAAGCTCACCATCTCTCTCAGGCCCACACTGCCCACACCTGTACACACCTGCCCACACCTGTACACACCTGCCCACACCTGTACACACCTGTACACACCTGTACACACCTGCCCACACCTGTACACACCTGCCCACACCTGCCCACACCTGTACACACCTGCCCACACCTGTACACACCTGCCCACACCTGTACACACCTGTACACACCTGCCCACACCTGTACACACCTAGCAGTCATACAACCCCCCCCCCCCCCCCCCCCATAAAGCTTGTGCACCTGTACCCCTCGCCTCGCGGCACTACAACTAAGTGAGAGTATGCAGCACCCCACCCAACCCCATCCCACCCCATCCCATCCCATCCCACCCCACCCCATCCCATCCCACCCCACCCCACCCAACCGCATCCCACCCCACCCAACCCCATCCCACCCCATCCCATCCCATCCCACCCCATTCCACCCCACCCCACCCCACCCCACCCCACCCCATTGCACCCAACCTCATCCCACCCCACCCCACCCCACCCCAATCCCACCCCACCCCACCCCATCCCACCCCACCCCATCCCATCCCATCCCATCCCACCCCACCCCATCCCACCCCATCCCACCCCATCCCATCCCACCCCACCCCACCCCCTCCCACCCCACCCCACCCCACCCAAAGCCAACCCAAACCCTACTGACTTTTACACCCTACCCCAGGCAGTATTACTACAGTCCAGATGGGACCACTAACGTTACCATGCTGTACTGAAACCGTTGTCCTGACATTACATGAGGGTTTTCCTTTTGTTCCAATTATAGGCAGTAACAGAGGAAGGGAAGACAAATTCACTTTGAAGTGACACTGAGGGAGGAGAAGAAGAGAGGGAGGAGTGGAGTTACTCTCCCCCCAGGGCCGGTCCTGTCCCATCTACAGCATGTTACCCCTCACCATGGGGATGGTGTGGGGGACGGGGAGTGGAGGACAGGTGGCTAGAGGGGCAGAGCACAGAGAGGAACAGGGAGACGGGGAAAGAGGTGGACAGAGTGGCAGGGGGAGGATCAAGGATGAACAGGGAGGAGGGGTCAGAGGTAGTAGGGAGGGAGGAGCCAGGGTTAAATCCAGTGTAAAGGTCTCTCCAGGAGACAGAAGAGGTTACAGGCCTGTCAACCTGTCACTAACACACTCTGTCATTATTATTAAACATACCTCTCCTTCTCATCCACACCGTTCTCTCTCTCCTCCCCTCACCCCCCTCTCTCTCTCTTTTCCTCCCTCTCTCACTGGCCAATAGCATATGCTGCAATTTGACAGCAGGAAAGGCAGGCAGAGGAAATCAATTAAACATGCGTTACACACACACACACACACACACATGCAGGCACGCACTGATGCACTGATGCACACACCTGGTCCCCCTGTTAGTGGCCGTGTCATAGATTTAGGAGGATGACAGATGAGAGGGGAGAGGGGGGGTCTGTGTGAGTGTGTGTGTCTTATTTTTGTGTGTGCACGCGCACGTGTGTGTGTGTGTGTGTGTGTGTGTGTGTGTGTGCATGCATGTGAGTGTGTATATGTGGGGAGAGATGTCCAATAAAAGGCTGTGTTTATTGGGGCCAAAAGGGGAACTCTACAGTGAAACAGGGCCACAGCTCATTACAGTCTGAGCTGACTACAGGTGATTTCCATTAAACAGCACACTCTACTGGACATCTCCAGGACTGCTGCTGAGGAGAGGGCTCTTTAGAGGAACAAAGACGGAAAGATATTTACAAAGCAACGCACATGTACACAAAAATATACAATGTTAAACCTTGGGAAGACACAAGAAGAAAAATACGTGTGTCCTGATGACTTGAACCGTATGTGAAGTCAGACATCATTACAGTGAAACTACAGCATTATCTCTCTCATAACCTTTTTGCCCTGATGTGAAAACATTGGCAATTGCATCTGATACAGTTTTCTCTGTAGATGTGTATTTTAACGCATGATTATGTGTGTGTATGTATGTAATGTGCATCAGCCTCATAGTACCCCCACCCCCCAAACCCACAATTGGCCCAGCGTCGTCTGGGTTTGGCCGGTGTAGGCCGTCGTTGTAAATAAGAATTTGTTCTCAACTGACTTGCCTAGTTAAATAAAGGTTAACCCACTGGGGGGCCAGTCAATTTTTTGATGCTCTCTACTTTAGAACTGGAATGACATTCACTCTCATTGGATGGGTGGCCAAAAATAACTAACTGAACGCCACACCGTCAATAAGCCACGTCACTGTGCTTATTGCCGTACGCAGCAAGCCACTGCCTACTTCATTTGTTCATTTAGCAAACAAGATAGCTCATAATACATTGCCTTTATAACAGTCAACACCTATATTTTAGCTTTAATTAGCTTTATAACAGCAACATCTTCTCTCGTCTAATGGCAAAATGTGTATTGCAGGAAGTTAGCTGTTTCCCCCAACTTTCTGCAGGCCCACCAACCAACACATATCTGGCTATGCTACTGATGTGCATGTGAGTGAGTATACAGTAGTATTCTTGTTTGTGTATGTGTGTGTGTGTGTGTTTATGTGTATGTGTATGTTGCAGCTTACACTTCAGCTGATGACCTAGCATCATCACCTCTAGGAGAGTGTATCACACAGATGTATTTGAATAACAAACACACACACATTAATTAACTATTGTACATATTTTGCAATGAGGCTGCGAGATAATTTTGACGTTTTAAAGTTAATTTCCTGTAATTCTGCGTGCACATTCGGTAATCCGGCCCTGGTCAGGGAGACACCTAGAGACATGTAACTATTCCTCAGAGAGGGGAATAACCATCAATCTGGCAACCTTCATATCATATTGAGGACTAATTCCGTGTAATGGGATTGCACCACAGGTGGGAAGATACGAGTCGTAATGCTACGTTTATCAAGATATCTGAGCTCTGGAGTGTAAGGGGATAACACTCAATCAAATGTTTTATTACTTTTTGGTTAGAATCATAGTCATCTTGGACGTAGGCATAATTATTGGACGTAGGCATTCACTCAGGAATGCATATTAGTATCCTGCCAGTTGCACCTTTTCTCATTGCTTTTAGTATATTGAATGTGCAATACGTGCAGTTATCTGTAATTAAACCCTGCGCACTAAGGACTGTATTTTAAGGGAATTACTATTATTACCCCAAATGATATCATACACACATTTAGCTATTAAAGTATCTCTTCCTGTCATTTACCTGTACAGTTTATGTAACCATGCAAGTATTCACTTATCTGTAAATATAACTGTATACCTAACTGTACAGCTAATTTAACCATGCAAAATTTTCACTTACCTGTTCATTTACCCAGTCTGTCTATTAAGTAAACTATTATTACCCTCGCTCATATCATACGCATTTTTAGCTACTGAAGTATTTCTCTGCCATCGACCTGTATAGTATAGTTAACCATCCAACATCCACCAATGTATAGTGTACATATTCAGCCAACCACTCATACTATGCAATGTCCTTTTATAGCTTTATTTTTGCACTCCAGATATCTTGTATTTCTATACTTTTTCATACTGCCGCTCTATGTATCATGTACCGTGTATCCGTCTTTTGTGTACTTTCGTTGTGGCATTTTGCCGAACGCCTCAGAGCGAGCGAAACAGCACCCTCTGTCTCTCTACGTGTTGACCATTTATCTGATGCTGAGTAATGTGAATTTCTGACACACCGGCCCATTTTTGTCTCTCGGGGTCCAACACCCCCAGACAATTTTTTTCCTAAAGGCCCCATTATCAGCCAAATAATTCTATTTTAGCCAGTCCGTCCCTTCATGTATGTAGGTCCATCTGTCTGATGTGTAGTTGTGCAGTTGCGTGTAGATGTGTGGGTAAATGTGTGTGTGTGTGTGTGTGTGTGTGTGTGTGTGTGTGTGTGTGTGTGTGTGTGTGTGTGTGTGTGTGTGTGTGTGTGTGTGTGTGTGTGTGTGTGTGTGTGTGTGTGTGTGTGTGTGTGTGTGTGTGTGTGAGCTCAATTTCTCCTCTGTATCCTTGGGCAACAGTGTATGTAAATCATTAATTAGTCATTTGTGCACTTAAGCATAAAAACTGCAGCTGCAAATGCAGTGTATGCTAATATCACACACACTGCAGACGGATTACAGTAGCTGATCACTGACAAAGGAAAGGCTGCTCTGCAAATACACTACACTGTGTGTGTGTGCGTGTGTGTGTGTGTGTGTGTGTGTGTGTGTGTGTGTGTGTGTGTGTGTACGTGTACGTGCATGTAACCAACTTGATCTCACTATGTCAACATTGTCCAAACCTGAGAAAAGTTATTCTCTGATTCGAAGATCAACTGACATTTACATGCAATCAAGGTTGGCAAACCTCCTAGCTAAGACGGTCTCTTCTTCCTCCTGCTGCACTGTGTCAGGGCAGTGTCGCTAGACACAGAGATCACAGGAAAAAGGAACACTAAAGAACCCTCAACTGTTATGACTCCTAAAACTGTTCAGAGATATTCCAAGTAGCACAAGCTTCAATAATGCTATATTTAACAGTGTCTGCTCAGAAGAAAAACCTACCAAAAATAACATTGATCTGCATTCTAGAATTCTAACAATCCCTCCATTTCCTTGGAGATGCTACCAGTGGGCAGACAGATGGTGAAATGTTTGATGGTTAAACACCGTAACATCCCCTGATGTATCTACCCCCTGCCCACCCCCCTTTCTCATACCTACACCTCCCTCTTCCACTGCCCCCAGGACAGTGCTGACACCAGACCAGTTAGGCGTCACCCAATCAAATTCCATGAGGCGTCCTATATCGACTCGCTCTCTCTCTCTCTCTCTCTCTCTCTCTCTCTCTCTCTCTCTCTCTCTCTCTCTCTCTCTCTCTCTCTCTCTCTCTCTCTCTCTCTCTCTCTCTCGTAGATACAGAGTGAAGAGTTCAAGAGCTGTAGGAGAAAGGCGGAGGCAGGAGAGAGGTAGAAAGGATTTGATGAGGGTGAAAGACAGTAGGTGATGGGGTGAGAGAGGAATAGAGTAATAGGAGACGTTGAGAGGGTGAGGGACAGGGAGGGTGAGGGATGAGAGAGGGACAGGGAGGGTGAGGGATGAGAGAGGGACAGGGAGGGTGAGGGACAGGGAGGGTGAGGGATGAGAGAGGGACAGGGAGGGTGAGGGATGAGAGAGGGACAGGGAGGGTGAGGGATGAGAGAGGGACAGGGAGGGTGAGGGACAGGGAGGGTGAGGGATGAGAGAGGGACAGGGAGGGTGAGGGATGAGAGAGGGACAGGGAGGGTGAGGGATGAGAGAGGGACAGGGAGGGTGAGGGATGAGAGAGGGACAGGGAGGGTGAGGGATGAGAGAGGGACAGGGAGGGTGAGGGACAGGGAGGGTGAGGGATGAGAGAGGGACAGGGAGGGTGAGGGATGAGAGAGGGACAGGGAGGGTGAGGGACAGGGAGGGTGAGGGATGAGAGAGGGACAGGGAGGGTGAGGGATGAGAGAGGGACAGGGAGGGTGAGGGACAGGGAGGGTGAGGGATGAGAGAGGGACAGGGAGGGTGAGGGATGAGAGAGGGACAGGGAGGGTGAGGGACAGGGAGGGTGAGGGATGAGAGAGGGACAGGGAGGGTGAGGGATGAGAGAGGGACAGGGAGGGTGACGGACAGGGAGGGTGAGGGATGAGAGAGGGACAGGGACAGGGAGGGTGAGGGATGAGAGAGGGTGAGGGATGAGAGAGGGTGAGGGACAGGGAGGGTGAGGGACAGGAAGGGTGAGGGACAGGGAGGGTGAGGGAAGAGAGTGGGAGAGGGACAGGGAGGGTGAGGGACAGGAAGGGTGAAGGACAGGGAGGGTGAGGGATGAGAGTGGGTGAGGGACAGGAAGGGTGAGGGACAGGGAGGGTGAGGGATGAGAGAGGGTGAGGGACAGGGAGAGTGAGGGATGAGAGAGGGTGAGGGACAGGGAGCGTGAGGGATGAGAGAAGGTGAGGGAGAGGGAGAGGGAGGGTGAGGGATGAGAGAGGGTGAGGGAGAGGGAGGGTGAGGGATGAGAGAGGGTGAGGGACAGGGAGAGTGAGGGATGAGAGAGGGTGAGGGACAGGGAGGGTGAGGTATGAGAGAGGGTGAAGGAGAGGGAGGGTGAGGGATGAGCGAGGGTGAGGGACAGGAAGGGTGAGGGATGAGAGAGGGTGAGGGACAGGGAGGGAGAGAGCTCAACATCAGCAAAACAAAGGAGATGGTGGTGGACTTCAGGAGAACCAAGGCCCAACCGACTGCAGTCCATATACGTCACCCACCCTCTGCACGCCATGGTTATGATGCAGAGGAGCACCTTCAGTCACAGACTGATCCCACCACGGTGTGCCAGAGAGCGCTACAGGAGGTCCTTCCTGCCAGTGGCTATTAGACTGTTTAATGTCTCACCAGGGTGCCGTGCCGTTGGCAACATAGACCTGGAACTGTTGGGGTGTTAGGAAATAGTTCAACAATTAGGCATCCATCCATCCGTGAGTAACTCTCTGGTCTGTAATCACTCATTCACTCAGGACTTATTCATTCAGCACTCATTCATTCAGGACTGTATATACATAGTTGTTATATCATATCATGTGCAATATTGTAAGTAATTATTGGACTGAACTTACGTAGTCATTCACTCAGGAATTATCTGTAATTAAACCCTGTACTAAGGACTGTATTTTAAGGGAATTATTAGTATTACCCCAAATTATATCATACACACATTTATCTATTTAAGTATCTCTTCCTCTCATTTACCTGTACAGTTAATTTAACCATGCAAATATTCAAATATTAACTTACCTGTAGATTTAACCAGACTGTATATTGAGTAAACTATTATTACCCTCACTTATATCATACGCACATTTAGCTATTTAAGTATCTGTGATGGCTTGGTTGTGGTAAGGCCTCTTACTCCCACCTAGGGGAGGAGAGAGGCACACAACCAAGTCATCACACCCTAACTAGGGTGATTATCATCCCCAATCAGAGACAGCTGTCTAGCGTTGTCTCTGATTGGGGATAGTATTTAGGACCCACACATTTCCACCTGTGTGTGGATCATTGTTCGTGTCTGCCTTGTGTTTCAGCACGTAAGTTACTTTGCTTAGTTTTAGTTATAGTTAGTTTAAGTCATCTCCTTTTCTTGTATTTTCGTGCCTTGTGAGACCATCTCTGAAAATAAAAAGGAATGACGCTCCATCAGCGCTCCGTTTATCGTCCCCTTATTCCGCATCGTGACAGAATGATCCACCAACCCGGGACGCAGCGAGAGCAGACTTTGGTAGACATCCTCTACGATATGGGGAAATTATCAAGGGAGGATGTCTACCATTATCATGCGGTGGAGAAAGGCTGGGGTCCGGAGCAGTCGAGGCGCCGACGACGGAGGACACGTCACCGGGCTAGTACTGAGGACCAGCCTGGAGCCCAGAAAAACCCCCAAACTGATTTTGGGGGGGGGCTATGGGGGTGGTCGGGGATCGAGGGAGAAGAGCCCCGACCACTGCACTCGTGGGGGTTCCAGGAGGAGCCCCTACAGCCATGGGAGCGGGAGTACATAGAGGAGTCGGAGGAAGACGACGACGATGTGCTTCTGTTCCCTCACTCGTGGGGGTTCCCGGAAGAACCCTCACAGGATGGGGATTGGCGGTGGAGTAGGCACGACAGGGACAGTCGTGCTCCAGCGCCAGTTCCCAGTCCGGTGCCTCCAGCGCCGGTCCAGAGTCGGAGGAGGAGGAAACCGACTCAGCGCACCAAACCATCGGTGCGCAACACTAGCCCGGTGCGACCCGTACCAGCTAAACGCACCCAGCCAACGGTGCGTTTCCCCAGCCCGGTACGGCCCGCGCCTGCTCCGCGCACCAGCCAAACGGTGCGTATTCCCAGCCCGGCGCGACCCGTGCCAGCTAAACGCAACAACCCAACAGTGCGTTTCCCCAGCCCGGCGCGACCCGTGCCAGCGCCTCGCATCAGATCACTGGTGCATTTCCCCAGTCCTGTACGCCCCGTGCCTACTCCTCGCACGGAGGCTACAACGACGGTCGCCAGCACAGCTCTGTGGTTGGAGACCATCTCTGCGTCGGTGCCCAGAGTGGGCACGACGTTCAGCCCCGCTGTGGAGCAGGAGCTCCATAGCGCGTCGGTGCCCAGTCTGGGGCCGACAGCCAGCCCAACCACAGGGCTGGAAACCCTCTCTGCGTCGGTGCCCAGGGTGGGCACGACGTTCAGCCCCGCTGTGGAGCAGGAGCTCCATAGCGCGTCGGTGCCCAGTGTGGGGCCGACAGCCAGCCCAACCAGAGGGCTGGAAACCATCTCTGCGTCGGTGCCCAGGGTGGGCACGACGTTCAGCCCCGCTGTGGAGCAGGAGCTCCATAGCGCGTCGGTGCCCAGTCTGGGGCCGACAGCCAGCCCAACCACAGGGCTGGAAACCATCTCTGCGTCGGTGCCCAGGGTGGGCACGACGTTCAGTCCCGCTGTGGAGCAGGAGCTCCATAGCGTGTCGGTGCCCAGTCTGGGGCCGACAGCCAGCCCAACTACAGGGCTGAAAACCCTCTCTGCGTCGGTGCCCAGGGTGGGCACGACGTTCAGCCCCGCTGTGGAGCAGGAGCTCCATAGCACGTCGGTGCCCAGTGTGGGGCCGACAGCCAGCCCAACCAGAGGGCTGGAAACCATCTCTGCGTCGGTGCCCAGGGTGGGCACGACGTTCAGTCCCGCTGTGGAGCAGGAGCTCCATAGCGTGTCGGTGCCCAGTCTGGGGCCGACAGCCAGACCAGCTGCAGGGCTGAAGACCATCTCTGCGTCGGTGCCCAGGGTGGGCACGACGTTCAGTCCCGCTGTGGAGCAGGAGCTCCATAGCGTGTCGGTGCCCAGTCTGGGGCCGACAGCCAGACCAGCTACAGGGCTGAAGACCACCTCTGCGTCGGTGCCCAGGGTGGGCACGGCATCCAGCCTGAGGTCTCCGGAGAAGGTCAGCAGCCCGAGGCCTCCTGTGACGGTCAGTAGCCCGAGGCCTCCTGTAAAGGTCAGCAGCCTGAGGCCTCCTGTGAAGGTCAGCAGCCCGAGACCTCCGGAGAAGGTCAGCAACCCGAGACCTCCGGAGAAGGTCAGCAGCCCGAGGCCTCCAGTGAGGGTCAGCAGCCCGAGGCCTCCAGTGAAGGTCAGCAGCCCGAGGCCTCCAGTGAAGGTCAGCAGCCCGAGGCCTCCAGTGAAGGTCAGCAGCCCGAGGCCTCCAGTGAAGGTCAGCAGCCCGAGGCCTCCAGTGAAGGTCAGCAGCCCGAGGCCTCCAGTGAAGGTCAGCAGCCCGAGGCCTCCAGTGAAGGTCAGCAGCCCGAGGCCTCCAGTGAAGGTCAGCAGCCCGAGGCCTCCAGTGAAGGTCAGCAGCCCGAGGCCTCCAATGAAGGTCAGCGCCACGCCACCTCCAGCGAAGGTCAGCGCCACGCCACCTCCAGCGAAGGTCAGCGCCACGCCACCTCCAGCGAAGGTCAGCGCCACGCCACCTCCAGCGAAGGTCAGCGCCACGCCACCTCCAGCGAAGGTCAGCGCCACGCCACCTCCAGCGAAGGTCAGCGCCACGCCACCTCCAGCGAAAGTCAGCGCCACGCCACCTCCAGCGAAGGTCAGCGCCACGCCACCTCCAGCGAAGGTCAGCGTTCCGCCACCTCCAGCGAAGGTCAGCGTCCCGGAGCCTCCAGCCACAGCTCAAGGCCTGGAGCCTCCTCCACCGGTGCCCGGTCCAGGGCCGGTCGTCTGCTTCGCTCCAGTGCCGGAGCAGTCCGCTCCACCGGTGCCCAGTCCGGGGCCGGTCGTCTGCGTCGCTCCAGTGCCGGAGCAGTCCGCTCCACCGGTGCCCAGTCCGCGGCCGGTCGTCTACGTCGCTCCAGTGCCGGAGCAGTCCGCTCCACCGGTGCCCAGTCCGGGGCCGGTCGTCTGCGCCGCTCCAGTGCCGGAGCAGTCCGCTCCACCGGTGCCCAGTCCGGGGCCGGTCGTCTACGTCGATCCAGTGACGGAGCAGTCCGCTCCACCGGTGCCCAGTCCGGGGCCGGTCGTCGGCGTCGCTCCAGTGCCGGAGCAGTCCGCTCCACCGGTGCCCAGTCCGGGGCCGGTTGTCAGCCCCTCTCCAGGGTCGAGGGCTCCCACACCAGGGTCCAGACAGGACTTGGTGGAAGGCGGGAGTACTGAGGGGGGAACCATCGCGCCGGGGTCCGGACCGGACCGGGCGTGCAACGGAGAGGTAGGAGAGAGGCTACTCTCACAGCCTGTGCCACGCCCGGAACCGGAACCGGAGCCCCCACCAGCAACCACCTCAGTACCCCGCCATGTCCCCCCTAGAATTTTGGACAAATTTTTTTTCAGGAGAGGGGGGATGTTTGTTGTGTGTGCGATCGGGAGTCCGCACCTTGGGGGGGGGGTACTGTGATGGCTTGGTTGTGGTAAGGCCTCTTACTCCCACCTAGGGGAGGAGAGAGGCACACAACCAAGTCATCACACCCTAACTAGGGTGATTATCATCCCCAATCAGAGACAGCTGTCTAGCGTTGTCTCTGATTGGGGATAGTATTTAGGACCCACACATTTCCACCTGTGTGTGGATCATTGTTCGTGTCTGCCTTGTGTTTCAGCACGTAAGTTACTTTGCTTAGTTTTAGTTATAGTTAGTTTAAGTCATCTCCTTTTCTTGTATTTTCGTGCCTTGTGAGACCATCTCCGAAAATAAAAAGGAATGACGCTCCATCAGCGCTCCGTTTATCGTCCCATTATTCCGCATCGTGACAGTATCTTTATCTGCCATCGACCTGTATAATATAGTTAACCATGAAAATATTTTTTATTTATTTATATCAACTTGCAATATTTGTATGCTTTTTGTGTGGCTAATATACACTCTGTAACAATGTATAGTGTACATATTCAGAGAATGGCTAGAGTGTGCAAAGCTGTCATCAAGACAAAGGGTGGCTACTTTGAAGAATCTCAAATATATAATATATATATTTTTGGTTACTACATGATTCCATATGTGTTATGTCATAGTGTTGATGTCTTCACTTCATGTGTGTGTGTGTGTGTGTGTGTGTGTATGTGTGTGTGTGTGTGTGTGTGTGTCCAGTTGATGTATTACACGCGCTCTAAGCAGGGTCAACCTCTATCGGAGAGGTGACCACACAAACCCACTACTTGTTTATCAACCGTGTGTGTTTATGCATCGTTCGTATGCCCAGGGATGTCATTAAATCATTACCCCCAGCTTCCCCCACCAGGAGTACCCCCCCATACAACCTGAACCCCCCCACACACACACACATACAGTGTAAATATTAAAAAGCCCTGGAACTGATGGCAGCCAATGAAGCAGAAAATTATATCACTGTGTTTCCATGACAACCTCTAACATTAAGTTTGTCATTGGTTCGCTCATTCTGTTGATCTGTGGCACACACAGGCCCAGTAGAGATCAGAGATTGGTTGTGTGTGCGACCTGCAGTGTCATGCTGCTTTAAACAGGTACAGACTGAAGATCAGTCAGTCTACATGGCTTCCTACAGCTTACTGACATCACCATCACCATCACATGACTGTCTGCTGGTTTTCTCTTTTGCCTGGCACTTGGTTCCCTAAAATCATTCTAAATCAAATGCTGGTTTGAAAGGAAGAACACACCAGCAGACACCAAGGCCCCCGAGGACCAGAGATGCCTGTCCCTGCCCCTGCCCCAGACCCTAAAACATAATAACAAATTAGATCATAGATGACTGCCCCCACCTGCCAACCCCCCTTGGTCTGTCTGGGAGCAGCAGTGACAGCTGGGAGACGGAGTATCCTGGCTCTGCCTTCAATATGGCTGCCTGTCGTCTGCTCTCTGTCTGCTCTAGCCTTTACCTGCTGCCAGTGTGTGTGTGTGTGTGTGTGTGTGTGTGTGTGTGTGTGTGTGTGTGTGTGTGTGTGTGTGTGTGTGTGTGTGTGTGTGTGTCTAGGGAGTCCACCTCTCACCTCTCTTGTAAGGCCAGACCTCTCTAGATATGCATTTCTCTCCTAATTATATTCAAGCAGGCAGCGAGGCAGGCAGCTCTGTGGGGTCCTGGCCTGACCTCCTCCCTCCATACTCTTCCTTCACCTAATTTCTCTCTCTATTCTCTTCCTTCTCTTCTTTTAACCTGAACCATCCTGACTGCTGTCTGCCCTCTAATGAACCAGATGGAGGGATGGAGAGAGGGAGAAGGGGGGTTGAGGAGAGGGATGGAGAGAGGGAGGAGGGGGGTTGAGGAGAGGGATGGAGAGAGGGAGGAGGGGGGTTGAGGAGAGGGATGGAGAGAGGGAGGAGGATGGGATGAGGAGAGGGATGGAGAGAGGTAGGAGGATAGGATGAGGAGAGGGATGGAGAGAGGGAGGAAGATGGGATGAGGAGAGGGATGGAGAGAGGGAGGAGGATGGGATGAGGAGAGGGATGGTGAGAGGGAGGAAGATGGGATGAGGAGAGGGATGGAGAGAGGGAGGAGGATGGGATGAGGAGAGGGATGGAGAGAGGGAGAAGGATGGGAGTGAGAAAAGAGAAGGTGAGAGGAAGAGAGAAAGGGGGAGCAATAAATATGATGCTTGAGGCCAGCCTAGTAAAGGCTGCCTAGGAGAGTCATTCTCACTGCTGGAGGCTGTGTGTGTGTGTGTGTGTGTGTGTGTGCATCTTCCAGCCTTTGGCCGTTCCCATAATGGCTCAATCTGTTAGTATAACCACAGACAGCTGGACAACAGATACACATACAGTACATGTTCACAAACACAGACACACACACAAACACAGACACACACACACACACACACACACACACACACACACACACACACACACACACACACACACACACACACACACACACACACACACACACACACACAGAGAGAGAGAGGTGATATAGAGACGGAGAGAGAGAGAGAGAGAGAGAGAGAGAGAGAGAGAGAGAGAGAGAGAGAGAGAGAGAGAGACGGAGAGAGAGAGAGAGAGAGAGAGAGAGAGAGAGAGAGAGGGGATATAGAGACGGATAGAGAGAGAGAGAGAGAGAGAGAGAGAGAGAGAGAGAGAGAGAGAGAGGGGATATAGAGACGGATAGAGAGAGAGAGAGAGAGAGAGAGAGAGAGAGAGAGGGGATATAGAGACGGATAGAGAGAGAGAGAGAGAGAGAGAGAGAGAGAGAGAGAGGGGATATAGAGATGGATGGAGAGAGAGAGAGAGGGGATATAGAGACGGATAGAGAGAGAGAGAGAGAGAGAGGGGATATAGAGACGGAGAGAGAGAGAGAGAGAGAGAGAGAGAGAGAGAAAGGAGAGAGGTAACACTGGTAACTGCAGTCTCAGCAAGAGTTGAGCTCTTTAAGCTCAAACACACCAATAGCGTTTGCCTGCCAAGAGTACTTGCGAACCGAACCAACCAATTTTACATGTCTGCAGTAAGACATCAACAGCGCGCTGTGATTGGTGGAAGAACGGGAGATCCGTTCGGTGCGATGTGTGCGACTCTTTAGGCTTGAGAATGGCTCTACTATCTCTACTCTCTCTACCAACCCCTCTGTTTAAAACTATTTAGTGTTTAAAGTAACATATATCGGGCTGAAGTGTACCAATCAGAAATAGAAACAGAACCAATCAAAAACAGAATTCTCTTTCTATGTGTTTATATGTGAGTAACACAAACCCACGTAAATATACTGTGTGAAACACTGACCTTCTATTAACAGACAACTCTCATTACGTCTGGCACTCCAGTCAATGAAATCCATGGATCTCCCCTTGGCTGTTTGGTTTGGCATGGCTGGGACTGATATGGAGATGGCTCCAATACATTAGGGCTGGGTGGAGGGGGGTGGCACACACAAAGAGACGGCTACGGTTGACTATGTACCAAGTCTCTCTGGCCAATGTTATCGCCCAAACCCCCTCCTAGCCTCTCCACTTGGCTCAGATCCCAGAGAGATTTGGAAAAACCTATTTCAGAGATCAGATGGACTGCCAAAACAGAAAGAGTGAGTGAGAGAGAGAATGAGAGAGAGAAAGAGAGAGAGCTGGGGGGAGAGAGAGACAGTCTGGAAACATCGGGCTTGATGGAGGAGAGGAGAGGAGAGGAGAGGAGAGGAGAGGAGAGGAGAGGAGAGGAGAGGAGAGGAGAGGAGAGGAGAGGAGAGGAGAGGAGAGGAGGACAAGTTTTGCAGTGTGTGAAAACCCTGATTGGATTAACCCCTTCAGAACTGGTTGGTAACTCACTGGTCATGCATTCAGGGGATAAAATGTTGAGTGGAGAGCAATAGACTCACTCTGCCACACACACACACACACACACACACACACACACACACACACACACACACACACACACACACACACACACACACACACACACACACACACACACACACACACACACACACACACACACACACACACACACACACACACACACACACACACACACACACACACACAGACCCATGGGGTTGGAACTCGCTGTGCTACTTGTTCATTTTTATAGTCTAAGTCCATTAAAATAATAGCTGTCCTCATCCCTGTGTCACACCAATTCACTTGATACTCTGAGGTTTTAAAGCAAGAGAAAACTTGCTGCAACCAGCTTGCCTTCAATACACACTCAATATACATCGAACAGTGTATAGCCAACAGCTTGGATTTACACCTTTACCACTCAGTGTGGCTGTGGAACTCTGTTAACAGGGGGAGAGATGGGGTGAGGGGAGGGAGAGAGGCGGTGAGGGGAGGGAGAGAAGGGGTGAGAAGGCAGTAGGGAGGAGAACGGACGGGGGATTCTGTCTAAATGACCAACTCTCCTCTCCCAAGAGATTAGAAATACATAGTCCTTCAGCCCACTGTAGAACTGAGATTATTGTATGTGTGTGGGTTTTATATACTGTATATACAGTATATTTTTTTTACTTTCGCCCCTTTTTCATGATATCCAGTTGGTTGTTACAATCTTGTCCCCTACAGACCTGGGAGAGGCAAAGGTCGAGAGCCATGCATCCTCCGAAACACGCCCCGGCCAAGCCACACTGCTTCTTGACACCGCTAGCTTAACCCGGAAGCCAGCTGCAGCAATGTCTCAGAGGAAACACTGTCCAACTGATGACCGAAGTCAGCTTGCAGGCGCCCAAGGAGTCACTAGAGCAGGATGAGACAAGGAAATCCCGGCCAGCCAAACCCTTCCCTTAACCCAGACAATTGTGTGCCGCCCCATGGGTCTCCCGGTCACGACACCTCAGCACTGCAATGCAACGCCTTAGACCGCTGTGCCACTCAGGAGGCCCTCCAAACCTTAACCCTTACAATAACCATTCAGAGTTAATGCCTAAAATTAACCTTCAACACTTTAACGTTAGGAACAACTTCCAAATTTGACGTTTGAGAAACATGAATGTCTAATTCTGACGGGAGATTGTGAGAGCTAGTATGCTCCCTCTAATTCTCTCTCTCTCCCACTCTCCCTCCCCTCCCAGAGGACCTGAGCCTACCTGGAGGACCATGCTTTAGGACCACCTGCCCTGATGACTCCTAGCTGTCCCCAGTCCACCTGGTCGTGTTGCTGCACCGGTTTCAACTCTTCTGCCTGCGGTTATGGAACCCTGACCTGTTCATTGGACGTGCCACCTTGTCCCAGACCTGCTGTTTTCATGTCACTCTCTCTCTACCGTACCTGCACTCTCTCTACCGTACCTGCGCTCTCTACCGCATCTAAATGCCTGGCGATGAAAAGCCAAGTGACATTTACTCCTGATGTATTTACCTGTTGCAACCTCTACAACCACTATGATTATTATTTGACCCTGCTGGTCATCTATGAACATTCGAACATCTTGGAGAAAGAACTGGCCTTAAAGGCCATGAATTGTTATAATCTCCACCCAGCACGGCCACCTTTCAGAGCCTGGTTCTTCTCTAGGTTTCTTCCTAGGTTTTTGCCTTTCTAGGGAGTTTTTCCAGCCACCGTGCTTCTACATCTGCATTGCTTGCTGTTTGGGGTTTTAGGCTGGGTTTCTGTATAGCACTTTGTGACATCTGCTGATGTAAAAAGGGCTTTATAAATACATTTGATTTGATTTTAAAGCATATTGGTTCCCTGATAATAACACACATATTTGTATCTCTTTGTATGGAACAAATGGAAGAGTAGAGAGATAGGAACTGCTGTGATCTGAGTCACGCTTTCAAAGGTTCCCCTTGTTAAACACATAAACACATAAACACATAAACACATAAACACACACACACCCACACACCCACACACATACACACCCACATGCACACATGCACACACACACACGCACGCACGCACACACAAACACACACACACACATACACACACACACACACACACACACACACACACACGCACACACACACACAGCATGTAAACCTGATTTCTCACACCAGTATGACTTCTCTCTCCAACATTCTGCCCATCGCCCCTAGCAACGGTGGCAACCATTAACTTTCCTTCTGACTTCTATCATCACCACGGTGACAGCAGCATGAGAAACCAGATTGTCACGGCAATCAAACCCTGTAAAAAACAAAATCCACGTTGATCATCTCCATAGTGGAAAATAACCTCTCCCTCAACATCAACAAAATGAAGGAGCTGATTGTGGACTTCAGGAGACAGCAGAGAGAGCATGCGCCCACCCACATCGACAGGGCCGCAGTGAAGAGGGTGAAAACACTAATGTTCCGCCGCGTGCACACCAACCTGAAATGGTCCATTCACACAGACAGTGTGGTGAAGGTGGCGCAACAGAGCCTCTTCAACTTCAGGAGGCTGAAGAAATTTGGCTTGGCCCCTAAGACCCTCAAAAACTTCTGCAGATGCAGCATCGAGAGCATCCTGTCGGCTGTATCACCATCGAGAGCATCCTGTCGGCTGTATCACCATCGAAAGCATCCTGTCGGCTGTATCACCATCGAGAGCATCAGCCTAACACATCAACATGGGCACACTGCCTGTCCTGCAGGACATCTACAACACCTGGTGTCACAGGAAGACCAAGAAGATCATTAAGGATCTCAGCCACCCGAGCCACAGCCTGTTAACCCTGCTACCATCTAGAAGGAGGAGACAGTACAGGTACATCAAAGCTGGGACTGAGAGACTGATAAACAGCTTCAATCTCCAGGCCATCAGACTGTTAAATATTTCTAGCCGGCTACCACCCGGTACTGGCCATCAGACAGTTTAATAGTTCTAGCCGGCTACCACCCGGTACTGGCCATCAGACTGTTTAATAGTTCTAGCCGGCTACCACCCGGTACTGGCCATCAGACTGTTTAATAGTTCTACAGCATCTGCAAAATATGTGTACGTGACCAATATCATTTTATTTGATTTGACTTAGTAACATAAGCCTGGGTAACTAACAAACGCACGTGCACGCACACACACACACATGAACGAACACACACACACACACACGAACACACACAAACACAAACACACACAAACACACACACACCTACCCTGGTCCTCATGGGAGAGAGCAGTCCTTCCATGCCAGATCCTGGCAGAGATCCAGTCAGTCAGTGTATTATATTCCAGATGAATAGATCCTGTTAGGAACGTTGTTAGGGATGCTGTCTCATCCTCATCATTCCCAGTATCTCCACCACAACGCTCCCGATTCGTCCCGAGACCAGAGGAGACTGAGAGCAGAGTGTGAGTCCTCTCTCATTGGTGGGCGCGCACACACAAACACACACACACAGAAGGGCGCATAGGGAGGAAAGGACAAACTCGCTGTGTGTCGCTCTTCACAGTAGCTTCAGTGTGCAGTGACGGTGTAAGATCTCTCCCTCTCTCTCTTTCTTTCTCCCTCCCTCCTTCCCTCCTTCCTTCCGTCCCTCCCTCCCTCGCTCGCTCCCTCTCTCCCTCCCTCCCTCCCTCCCTCCTTCCTTCCTTCCCATCCTTCCTTCCTTCCTTCCTTCCTTCCTTCCTTCCTTCCTTCCTTCCTTCCTTCCTTCCTTCCTTCCTTCCTTCCTTCCTTCTCTTGTTCTCCTACTAATTTCTATCTCTCTATTTCTACCCTTCTCTCCCTTATTCTCACCCTTGGCTGGGGTCATGGTGTGTGTGTGTGTGTGTGTGTGTGTGTGTGTGTGTGTGTGTGTGTGTGTGTGTGTGTGTGTGTGTGTGTGTGTGTGTGTGTGTGTGTGTGTAAGGTCTTATCCAGGGCTTGATTGTTCCACCAGACAATAGAAGGTCTTAAATGCCTAGCAACCTGAACTACCACAATTTTCTTCCAATATTGGGGATGCTTCACACACCCACACGCACACACACACACCCACACACACACACACACACACACACACACACACACACACACACACACACACACACACACACACACACACACACACACACACACACACACACACACACACACGCATACACCTTAGGGATGCACCAATATGAAATTCATGTTTACATTATAGGGGTATTCAATTCAGATGTTCTGCCGGGAATTGCACAAAACTAGCAATCCCACAGATCAAAATGCCACCTACCTACTGAATTAAAAAATATGTATTTTCAATCCCTTGCCTTCCAACCATACGTGACACACACAGCTAAATTGACCATTTCCACCTCCCTGTCTTTTCAAGGTTTTTCGGGGTTCAGCCAACCTTAACAGCTAGCATAACAGCTTTAGTTATGCTTCTGCTAGGATTTTCTTAGCATTCGCTAATGTCTATGGGAAAGCTAGTGGATTCCCAATTTTTAGCAATTTGCAAGGTATTATGGAATCAGTCGAAATCAAATACTGTATACCCCTTTTAAGTTATACACAGAGAAAATCACTAAAACCAGCCAACCAGCCATTCAGCCAACCAGCCAACCAGCCAACCAGCCAACCAGCCAACCAGCCATCCAGCCAACCAGCCAACCAGCCAACCAGCCAACCAGCCATCCAGCCATCCAGCCAAGCAGCCATTCAGCCAACCAGCCAACCAGCCATCTAGCCAACCACACAACCAGCCATCCAGCCAACCAGCCATTCAGCCAACCAGCCATCCAGCCATCCAGCCATCCAGCCATCCAGCCAACCAGCCATCCAGCCAACCAGCCAACCAGCCATCAAGCCAACCAGCCATCCAGCTCTGTCGTGGATATCATGAGTGGTACTTAATAGAGTGTGTGTATGTGTTTGAGTATGTGTGTCCGTGCTTGTGCGTGTCTGTAGAATGGACCAACAGGGTGAAGCCTCACCTCTGCTCTCCGAGCGGCATCTCAGCGTTACCATGGCAACAGCGTTCGTCACCGACGAGAGAGAGAGAACGACTGAGACCGTTAGAAGAGGAAACCTCTGAATCAGGGTACGATAGTACTGAACAACATCCTAACTGACACTCATACCTTATAAAAAGAGTCAAATATAGGATCAGTCCTCTTGTGCTATTACAGAAGCAAATACTAATGTTAGGACACTATTCTGGATTTTGGGTTCTGCCAACCTGTCATCTTACCCTCTAACCACACTGTTGCTGTTCAATACCAGCACTGGCTCCAACACTACAGTGATGAGAGCATGAGAGACAGTCCTGTAGTAGTGGAGAGTATAAGGAGATGAATTAGCAGGATGTCTTCAGCCTGTATTCTCTCTGACCTAGTTACACTTACAGCACTAGGAATTCAATTAAACCCTCTGGAATTACCACAGAAGATCCTCTCATTAACACATGCACACACACACACACACACACACACACACACACACACACACACACACACACACACACACACACACACACACACACACACACACACACACACACACACACACACCGAAAGGAATTACCACAGAGGTATAACCATTAGTATCACACTGTGCCATTTAACTCAAGGTTAAATTATGCCCTTACTATAGCCTGGATATAAATTAATAACACATTGACTGTATGGATTTAACATTATGTCACTAACTGATATGACTGTATGGATTTAACATTATGTCACTAACTGATATGACTGTATGGATTTAACATTATGTCACTAACTGATATGACTGTATGGATTTAACATTATGTCACTAACTGATATGACTGTATGGATTTAACATTATGTCACTAACTGATATGACTGTATGGATTTAACATTATGTCACTAACTGATATGACTGTATGGATTTAACATTATGTCACTAACTGATATGGAAGAAACATATGATATTAGTGCTGTGAACCAGGTTTCTATCAGTGGGATGAAGTAATGTCTGTCTGTCTCTTTGTGTGTGTGTGTGTGTGTGTGTGTGTGTGTGTGTGTGTGTGTGTGTGTGTGTGTGTGTGTGTGTGTGTGTGTGTGTGTGTGTGTGTGTGTGTGTGTGTGTGTGTGTGGTTGTGTGCTTGTGGGAGTGTCTACATCTCTACCCCTACAATTGGCTGTGGGACCAGTAATTGATTTGAGCCGACAACCAGGCAATTTACTGTGACGCTGAAACACAATCGATTTAGCGCTGTGACTGGATGACATCACTGCACAACAACGCACAGAGACGATCAATACTTTTTAAATCTCTCCAACATAACTGTAATACTTACAGTGGGGAGAACCAGTATTTGATACACTGCCGATTTTGCAGGTTTTCCTACTTACAAAGCATGTAGAGGTCTGTAATTTTTATTTTTAGAGTGACGGAATCTAAAACAAAAATACAGAAAATCACATTGTATGATTTTAAAGTAATTAATTAGCATTTTATTGCATGCCATAAGTATTTGATACATCAGAAAAGCAGAACTTAATATTTGGTACATAAACCTGTTTGCAATTACAGAGATCATACGTTTCCTGTAGTTCTTGACCAGGTTTGCACACACTGCAGCAGGGATTTTGGCCCACTCCTCCATACAGACCTTCTCCAGATCCTTCAGGTTTCGGGGCTGTCGCTGGGCAATACGGACTTTCAGCTCCCTCCAAAGATTTTCTATTGGGTTCAGGACTGGAGACTGGCTAGGCCACTCCAGGACCTTGAAATGCTTCTTACGGAGCCACTCCTTAGTTGCCCTGGCTGTGTGTTTCGGGTCGTTGTCATGCTGGAAGACCCATCTTCAATGCTCTTACTGAGGGAAGGAGGTTGTTGGCCAAGATCTCGCGATACATGGCCCCATCCATCCTCCCCTCTATACGGTGCAGTCGTCCTGTCCCCTTTGCAGAAAAGCATCCCCAAAGAATGATGTTTCCACCTCCATGCTTCACGGTTGGGATGGTGTTCTTGGGGTTGTACTCATCCTTCTTCTTCCTCCAAACACGGCGAGTGGAGTTTAGACCAAAAAGCTCTATTTTTGTCTCATCAGACCACATGACTTTCTCCCATTCCTCCTCTGGATCATCCAGATGGTCATTGGCAAACTTCAGACGGGCCTGGACATGCGCTGGCTTGAGCAGGGGGACCTTGCGTGCGCTGCAGGATTTTAATCCATGACGGCGTAGTGTGTTACTAATGGTTTTCTTTGAGACTGTGGTCCCAGCTCTCTTCAGGTCATTGACCAGGTCCTGCCGGGTAGTTCTGGGCTGATCCCTCACCTTCCTCATGATCATTGATGCCCCACGAGGTGAGATCTTGCATGGTGCCCCAGACCGAGGGAGATTGACCGTCATCTTGAACTTCTTCCATTTTCTAATAATTGCGCCAACAGTTGTTGCCTTCTCACCAAGCTGCTTGCCTATTGTCCTGTAGCCCATCCCAGCCTTGTGCAGGTCTACAATTCTATCCCTGATGTCCTTACACAGCTCTCTGGTCTTGGCCATTGTGGAGAGGTTGGAGTCTGTTTGATTGAGTGTGTGGACAGGTGTCTTTTATACAGGTAACGAGTTCAAACAGGTGCAGTTAATACAGGTAATGAGTGATGAACAGGAGGGCTTCTTAAAGAAAAACTAACAGGTCTGTGAGAGCCGGAATTCTTACTGGTTGGTAGGTGATCAAATACTTATGTCATGCAATAAAATGCAAATCAATTATTAAAAAATCATACAATATGATTTTCTGGATTTTTGTTTTAGATTCCGTCTCTCACAGTTGAAGTGTACCTATGATAAAAATTACAGACCTCTACATGCTTTGTAAGTAGGAAAACCTGCAAAATCGGCAGTGTATGAAATACTTGTTCTCCCCACTGTATCTCAACTTCACCAATACCAATTAGAAAAATATATCTAAAATATATCTTAAATATAAAATAAAATCCATCTAAAACCAAACATAAACCTATTCAACACATCTATATTTAACAGTAACTCAAAAACCCAACTCAACAGCCGTCTCTCCAGTCCTCCAAAGGTAAAGCAGAGTTACAGAGAAGGAATCCAACATGGAAGGATAACAGAGCAGAGATAATTTACTGACTGATTGTATATTCCCTATTATCCTTCTCCTTCCTCTCTGTATCTTCTCTCTCTGTCACCTCCTTTCTCTCACTCAGTCTCCTGCTTTGTAAATCTCCATGTTTCACTCAGTCTCCTGCTATGTAAATCTCCATGTTTCACTCATTCTCCTGCTATGTAAATCTCCATGTTTCCAATCACAATTTTCTCTAATTCAATCTACATTTCCAGCTGACCACCCTCTCAAGGTTTGTTGAGTGGTAGATGCTATCATCTGTGATGTCCCTGGGTTATGTGTCTTACGTATTGATGTATATAATAAACTAAAATAGTCTACAAACACACACATACACACGCATGACTAGAAGATTCCTAGAATATGTAAATAACTTTATCATGAAGCTAATGACCATATCATTATGCAGACTTATTTAAATCTGGATTATTATTTATAACATGATTTCAGGGGAAAATCTAATTATTCCCAGGACAGGCGCCACCATGGAATATAATTACTATACGGTCCACAACACAATCACCCATAGAGACTAGCCAATTCACACAACCAACCTAGTCCATCAGACCATGTGATTACCACACACACGCACACACACACACAAACACGCATGCACACAGACACACACGCGCAGACACACACACACACATACACATTCCCACCCCTCCATTCCCACACACTCATTGGTAGTGTGTATAATTGAATTGAGCTGTGTTATAGCAGCAGCAGATCCAGTGGGGAGGAGGTGAGAAGATTCTCTTCACAACCTGCTACTAACATCTCATTATACTGCTGACCCCTGACCCTGCATGTGTGTGTGTGTGTGTGTGTGTGTGTGTGTGTGTGTGTGTGTGTGTGTGTGTGTGTGTGTGTGTGTGTGTGTGTGTGTGTGTGTGTGTGTGTGTGTGTGTCAGCCATGTTGGCTCAATAAACCCCAGGGTTCACAGTTTCATGCTGCTCACTTAAACCTGGTAAAACATGAGAGAAAGGTTCCTGCCAGTCAGCCAATGCAGTTGCATTATCGCATTATTTCTATTCATGAGATTGTTAGAATGTATACGGTTCTTGTCTGGCAATCACCATCGTTATACAGTGCCTTCGGAACGTATTCAGACCCCTTGACTTTTCCCACATTTTATTACATTACAGCCCTATTCTAAAATGGAATACATTTACACATACAATCTACAAACATATCATGACTCTCTCTTTGGTATGGATCAAAGTTGCCAGATCAAAGTGGCAAATGCCTGAAAGATAGACAGACCCCCCCTTCTCTCCCACAAGTTGGGAGAGAAGTTGGGCCGGTTTTATGACTCTTACCTCTTTTGGTCTCTAGTATTGGAAGACTGAAGTGTCTTTATTTCATAGACTCTTTTGCTGCCAAAATATTTACGTCAATAAAAGGGCATTGTAACATTATTCCCATCATCCGAATGTGGGAAATGATGACAGTTGGCCCATGAAAATGAATGTCTATTTTGTGATGTCATTAAAGATGGTAGAAAATATTGTAACTTGAAGAGCTTTCACACTATGTACCTCAGGTTTACATCCTTTACGTTGTGTATGAAATATCAAGGATGAAGAGAATATTTGCGTAAAGATAGGAATGTTATTTCAGTTCCCAAACAAGATCACAGTAATCAAAATACTTTTGCCCAGTTTGTAACCACGCCCGAGGGGGGGATTCAGAAAGAGTGTCGGAGTGATGGAACGGCCTTTTTACCCAAGGGTATAAATGGATGAGTTGAGAATTAACATATTAGACCCGGAGATCAGAAGCTGCAGCTTTTGTCTCGATTGTTTATGACCAGGGTTGGGTAGGTTACTTTCTAAATGTAATCCGTTACAGTTACAAGTTACCTGTCCAAAATTGTAATCAGTAACGTAACTTTAAGATTACCCAAACTCAGTAACGTAATCTGATTACATTCCGTTACTTTTAGATGACTTTCCCTTTAAGAGACATTAGAAGAAGACTAACATGTATGTTACCAATTGAACAACATCTATTGCAGGATAAATCAATGTTAAAGTTCACATAGCTGGTCATATATGGATGTTAAATTTTACTTTATGGGTTGGTTATGTAGGCTTCTTCTAACCCATCGCTTTCTACTACATATAATAATACGATTAAATTATATCTTTACTTTAAAATCCAAAGTCAATCAGAATTCCACTCATTCCAGTAAATGTTATAACCCTTGATCTTTAAGAATATAGAAATATGGAAGTATAGATCAGCCAAATTGTTTTACCTGAGCATTACCCCAAAACTAAGGACTTATTAGCCAGCCCTACTCTATTGTTTATGATTTTGTTGTCATGGAGGACTGTCATGGAGGACTGATTGGGCTCATTGATTCAAAAAATAAATGCTGCGCTCATGGAATGGCATGCTTTGTCAAGAGTGTGCAAAGCTGTCATCAAGGATACTTTGAAGAATATAAAATATACAACTTTTTTTTTTGGTTATTACATGATTCCTTATGTGTTATTTCATAGTTTTGATGTCTTCACTATTATTCTACAATGTAGAATAAAGAAAAACCCTTGAATGAGTAGTATCTTTTGACTGGCACTGTATGTATAATTCCAAAAATGTATGTAGCAACTACAGATTGCCCCTTTAAGTCTATCAAAAGTTTGACCAATAAAAGCCCCACTTTTATTCCATAGGCTTGGATCAGCACTATGCAGATGTTGCAAGAGCACATTTTTCACTGGCTGTCTACTAGTTTCAAAAACAATGATTGATAGGCTGCTTAAACTTCTTGAATTCAACCATTATTGGGTTCAAATACACATTTAGATTTGTGAACAGCCATCCACAACAACCACAATCTGTAAGGCGCAAATAGAAAAAAGTGAGAGAGCAGCAGTGTGATTCACATCAATTCGTTATGTAGATATCAATAATAAGTGATATCCGTATCACCGTCAACCTTACCTCAAAGTGTTTATTCAAGTTGAATAATCTTTGGATGCCGACAGCAGTCGCAACTTTGGAAGACATAGCTTGGACTTTAGCCTACAAAAGCCTATTCCTGCTCTTTTCCCGCGATCCTTCAAACACATTTGGTGTGTCATCATAGGGGTCTCTGACTTGTGGTCAGACTCGCATCAGACATCCTTTCTGAGTTTAAAAGTAATCCTCTTAGTAATCATGCAGTTTTTCTTATTTTTGCTGGTAATGTAACAGATTAGAGTTACCATTTTTTGTAATCCCTTACATGTAACGGATTACATGTAATCCGTTACTCCCCAACCCTGGTTGCAACCACCTGAAAATCAACACGAGGCGAAGACAACAAAGTAGCCTCTAACAATCAATGTTACGGCTGAGTAATTGCTTTACGTACTGTATAAGAGAAAGTGATTTTAAGTCAGAACATTCTGTTACTCTCAATCAGAGTCTCCTACCCTGCTCTCATCAACCCACTGGGGGATCATCGACACAGCTGACTAGCCGGGCTCAGAAAAAGTCATTGAAACCACGGACAACGAAGGATAAGGACATTGTGACATCTGCTGGATGAGAAGGCCAATTGAACTCTCTTCGCTAAGGCTTTGGTCCCACAGAGATGAATCCATACAGTCATATCAGTTAGTGACTTAATGTTAAAATCCAAGAATGACGAAGGAAGACAATTCAGACACATAAATACATCATTACTTCTTCTCCCCATGAGCCGTGGTTAGGGCGCTAAGTATTCTGATTACTGTGAGCATAGCTTTCAAATTTATAAATATTGTCTCTCTCTCTGTCCTTTCCTCTCTCTCTATTCCTCCATCTTTCGGTGAACCAGCAGTCATATTGTGTTAGTCCACTAGGGACCGGTTTCCATTGTATTAGGGTTGTATTCAATAACCTATACTGTGTGTGTATCCTGTGTTATCATTTAGTTAGTTAGTAAATGAATAATTAAACAAATTTGTGTATTATGGAATGATCAGTAAGACTGGCGGATGCAAGGAGTATGCAACGTTCAGAAGGAGACTGATATGAGGTGATTAATAAGTGACTGTTATCGATAGATCTACAGTATATAATGTATACAGTATATACAGTATATATATAGAGAGATCTTCTAACAGTTTAATTCAGGGGATGGTGGCTCAATAAACAACTTTTCCTGTAATACCCCAAATTCCTAATGAGTTAATTGTTACATGATTACTTTAATCAAATAACAGTCATCACATTAATGTAAGTAACGTCACAACACATAATACCCCATAATCACAAAGTGAAAACAGGTTTTTAGTCCATCTTTCAAATGTATTATAAAATAAAATCAGAAATACCTTATTTACATAAGTATTCAGACCCTTTGCTATGAGATTCGAAATTGAGCTCAGGTGTATCCTGTTTCTATTGATCATCCTAATTTCTGCAACTTGATTGGAGTCCACCTGGGATAAATTAAATTGATTGGACATGATCTGGAAAGGCACAGACCTGTCTGTATAAGGTCCCACAGTTGACAGGGCATGTCAGAGCATGAGGTCTAAGGAATTGTCCGTAGGGCTCAGAGAAAGGATTGTGTCGAGGCTGGGGAAGAGTACCAAAAAATGTCTGCAGCATTGAAGGTCCCCAAGAACACAGTGGCCTCCATCATTTTTAAATGGAAGAAGTTTGGAACCACCAAGACTCTTCCTAGAGCTGGCCGCCCGGCCAATCTGATCAATCGTTGGTCACTCTGACAGAGCTCTAGAGTTCCTCTGTGGATATTGGAGAACATTCCAGAAGGACAAGCATCTCTGCAGCAATCCACCAATCAGGCCTTTATGGTAGAGTGGCCAGACAGAAGCCTCAGTAAAAGGCACATGACAGCCCACTTGGAGTTTTCCAAAAGGCACCTAAAGACTCTCAGACCATGAGAAACAAGATTCTCTGGTCTGATGAAAACATGATTGAACTATTTGGCCTGAATGGCAAGCGTCAGGTCTGGAGGAAACCTGGCACCATCTCTACGGTGAAGCATGGTGGTGGCAGCATCATGCTGTGGGGATGTTTTTCAGCGGCAGGGACTGGGATACTAGTCAGGATGGAGGAAAAGATGAACGGATCAGAGAGATCCTTGATGAAAACCTGCTCCAGAGCACTCAAGACCTCAGACTGGGGCGAAGGTTCACCTTCAAACAGGACAACGACCCAAAGCACACAGCCAAGACAACGCAGGAGTGGCTTCGGGATGTCTGGATGTCCTTGAGTGGTCCAGCCAGAGCCCGGACTTGAACCCGATCGAACATGTCTGGAGAGACCTGAAAGTAGTTGTGCAGCGACGCTCCCCATCCAACCTGACAGAGCTTGAGAGGATCTGCAGAGAAGAATGGGAGAAACTCCCCAAAAACAACAAGTCCTCAATTATTTACAACCGAGCCCAGCTATTGGATTTAGCTCACTCAGCGCTGCTGCACCCCAGGGAAAAGTTATTCAGGACGAGTTGAAAAGGCGGTGGCGTGGATGCAGGGCAGGATTGAAGTGTAAAGCAAAACGTAGGAAGTACAAGCCCGCTATTCAGACGTGTCTGAATGATAACATCCCCATAGGGAACGTCACTATTGGCGGTTTCCAGACCATTAGAGCGGACCGGGATAGCGCTTCTTCTTCCGGGGGTCTGGCTTTATTAGTTAACAACAGATGGTGTAATCTGAGTCGTATTACTGTTAAGGAACAGTTTTGTAGCCTGGACATTGAGTTGTTAGCCGTTAGCCTGAGACCCTACTATTTGCCGAGGGATGTGGTGTGCTGCGGCGCCAACATAAAGGCCGGTGATGCTTCTCAGGTAAATAAGCTGATCAGGAAGGCTAGCTCTCTTCTGGGGATTAGCCTTGACACTCTAGAGGAGGTGGCAGAGAGAAGGATCCTGGCCAAACTGCTGGCCATCATGGACAACGTCACCCACCCTCTGCATACCATGGTTATGATGCAGAGGAGCACCTTCAGTCACAGACTGATCCCACCACGGTGTGCCAGAGAGCGCTACAGGAGGTCCTTCCTGCCGGCGGCTATTAGACTATTTAATGCCTCACCAGGGTGCCGTGCCATCGGAAACATTGACCTGGAACTGTTGGGGTGTTACGACATGGTTTAAAAATTAGGCATCCATCGATCCGTGAGTAAGTCTCTGGTCTGTAATCACTCATTCACTCAGGACTTATTCATTCAGCACTCATTCATTCAGGACTGTATATACATATTCATGTACAATTGTTATATCATATCACGTGCAATATATAAGTAATTCTTGGACTGAACTTACATAGTCATTCACTCAGGAATGCATATTAGTATCCTGTCAGTAGTATCTTTTTTCAATGCATTTAGTATATTGAATCTGCAATACATGCATTTATCTGTAATTAAACCCTGTACTAAGGACTGTATTTTAAGGGAATTATTATTATTACCCCAAATTATATCATACACACATTTAGCTATTTAAGTATCTCTTCCTGTCATTTACCTGTACAGTTAATTTAACCATGCAAATATTCACTTACCTGTACATTTAACCAGACTGTATATTAAGTAAACTATTATTACCCTCATTTATATCATACCCACATTTAACTATTTAATTATATTTATCTGCCATCGACCTGTATAGTATAGTTAACTTGTAATATAGTATTGCAATATTTGTATCATTTTTGGAGCTAACTCTCTGTAACAATGTATAGTGTACATATTCAGCCATTCACTCATAATATGCAATGCCTTTTATTAGCTTTTTGCACTTACCCTCGCTCATATCATACGCATTTTTAGCTACTGAAGTATTTCTCTGCCATCGACCTGTATAGTATAGTTAACCATCCAACATCCACCAATGTATAGCGTACATATTCAGCCAACCAGCCATACTATGCAATGTCTTTTTATTGCTTTTTTGCACTCCAGACTTCTTGTATTTTTATACTTTTTCAAACTGCCGCTCTATGTATCATGTATCGTGTTTCTGTCTTTTCTGTATTTCGTTCTTGCATTTTGCACCTGCCCTGTGTTTTTCGTAGCTGCTTGACAAAGTAATTTCCCCTCAGGGATCAATAAGTATCTATCTATCTATCTATCTATCTATCTATCTATCTATCTATCTATCTATCTATCTATCTATCTATCTATCTATCTATCTATCTATCTATCTATCTATCTATCTATCTATCTATCTATCTATCTATCTATCTATCTATCTATCTATCTATCTATCTATCTATCTATCTATCTATCTATCTATCTATCTATCTATCTATCTATCTATCAAAACGGAGGTGGGGTTGTTGTTGTTTCTATTAAGGATTCTAGCTTTAATCTCACAAGAAATATTATAATTTTACTCAATATGTATACTTCAGTGTTTATTTACTGTCACACTGTTTTGATGTGTGTGTGTGTGGGGGGGCTGATAAAAACGAGTTTACAAAACGATGTGTACTCACCTCCACACCACTTTATCTCCTATTTCAGTAATTATATAAAAGTTCTGTGCTAGCTGGGCAGTGTGCTCCTGTATGAAGTCACTCTGGCTCGGTCTCCTAGCAACAGTCGTCAGGGGCAACCCCGGCCTCTGCAGATGACACACCGTGCTCTTTTAACAGCAGTAGTCATCTGTTGTGTGTGTGTGTGTGTGTGTGTGTGTGTGTGTGCGTGTGTGTGTGAGCCCAGTAGTCGTGTAGCCCAGTGTCCATATGCCTCAAACCATGTTCCAAACTACAGGCTCATATTCATCATCTGTCAGTACAGCATATGACATACAGCCATAGAGCCACATGCTGGGCATTGAGCTACGCATGCATAGCATACTGATTCACTACGTAAAGTTACACCAGTGTCACTCATACTGATTCACTGCGTAAAGTTACACCAGTGTGACTCATACTGATTCGCTGTGCGGAAAGTTACGCTAGTGTGACTCATTACTTCACTGATGTTCACACACACACAACTGTATAATCCCACAGCCTCTTACAGACATAAACATACACTGCCCCCTACTGTCGAATATCATAAAAACGGATTCATAGCTGTGAGAAAGAAACCATCTGAGATGTCCAAACATAACATTTAGGTTATCCTACATACAGACCTGTGTGTTTTGTTATGTCTGTATGTTGTAAGTGCACTAATTGCACTGTTTGTCTAAATAATCTGGTTCAAGCATTCATGACATTACCCTGAAGAATGATGCCGAAACGTTTTTTTTTTTACCCAATAAATGACTGGTAGGTTATACATATGGAGTGTGTGACTCTCTTTGTTTCAATGGCTTCCAGTTTATTCACCGTTAGTCAGCACCTCAACACTAAATAATCGTCTCTGGGTGTGAGCCAGCTCATGTTTTATGTCATGCTTTTTGTGTCTACACATGACACAGTTAAATTGTATGAGAATTTAGAACATATTACAATCTAATAAAAATCATTAGGAGTCACTGTGTTACTGCTTTTGTCACTATGGTAACAGTCCCTTGGCTCTGATTGAAATGTTAATGTAGAGAATCTAATCACAGTCTTCCATAATTATAGTAAATTGGAATAATCCCGTTTTATTCCTCTCACCGTCTCTCATCTCTCATCACTTGCTTCTCTCTCATCCTGCCTTATCAAACATCAGACTTTAATTAAATGTATATCCGTCTCTCCTCTAAGCTGACATTAAAGAGGAAGTTCATATTGATGTGTAATTAACCTGTGAAATGTATTTATAGTGAGATATGTTTCATTTATTCCAGTCTCATGCTATGATAACTAGCCCAAAGGAAATTCATTAAATGTCAAATTGATATAATATACTGTATCTACAGAGCTAATATCCCTTTGCCTTTCTATATGCCGTGAGAATTCAAGCTCTCTATATGGCGATGCATTTCAAGATAAAGGTGGTTGATACCTAATGAACAGTAGTGTGATTCAGGTTAATAACTGTCTGATGAAAACCTCATCTTATTTATTTTTGACATATTAAAAGCAGTAAATCCTTTCAATGTATTCAGAACATTTCATGACTCCAGGACCCATAAAACGGATTGTTTGTTATTTGGAAAATATGGATTTTATTTCCATTTCCTGTTTTGGAGATAAGCAGTGAATCACAAACACCCCCTTACCCCTACCAACTTGTTGCTGAAGAAACTCAGAGGGTTTTTATCTTTAAAAAAATATTTCACCTTTATTTAACCAGGTAGGCCAGTTGAGAACAAGTTCTCATTTACAACTGTGACCTGGCCAAGACAAAGCAAAGCAGTGCGACAAAAACAACACAGAGTTACACATGAGAATAAACAAACGTACAGTCAATAACACAATAGAAAATCAATATACAGTGTGTGCAAATGTAGTTAGATTACGAAGGTAGGACAATAAATAGACCATAGTGGTGAAATAATTACAGATTAGAATTAACACTGGAATGATAGATGTGCAGATGATGATGTGCAAATAGAGATACTGGAGTATAAATGAGCAAAAATAATAAACATGGGGATGAGGTAGTAGGCTGGGCTATTTACAGATGGGCTGTATACAGGTGCAGTGATTGGTGTTCTGACAGCTGATGCTTAAAGTTAGTGAGGGAGATGATAATCTCCAGTTTAAAGGGTGACTTCCATAGAGTGGCGAAGGGATCAATAAACCCATCAAGTTCGGGACATGTTCCACTTTAAAAACATGTTGTCCCCCACGAACAACGGATGTAGCACCTTGTGTCAATTAGTGACAATTATTCCAGTGTATGTTGCGTGGATTTTAATGAGAGAGAGAACATTAAATAATAATGTTTTTTCCATTGCTGGAAATTCAAAGTTGATAGTTGACTATGGACTATATGTTAGAGAACGGACTGTACTGCTTGATAGGGAGATGCATTGACATAAAACAGGATTCGTTTTTCATGGGCAGACTAGGGACATTTAACAACGGTTGATATCAATGAATTGACTGAAATATTTACATTGATCCATTGTTGTCTATTGTTTACACTTATAAAAACGGTCTTAATACAGTATACATGTATTATGTATACATTATTTTACTGTTTGATTACTCACTTTAAATTATTATCTTGCAAAAACATCTGAATTGAGAATATCTAATGCATGTTCATTTATGTTATTAGGCTTTTATGCCACAGCAATTATATTTTAGTATTTTTAACGATTAACCAAGATTTCTCATTGATTCAACAATGAAAAGAAGTGCGATTTGAAATTAATTAATTTATGTCACGTTCGGGTGTGTAGAGAGACCAAGGCGCAGCGTATCGATAGTTCGACATGTTTATTAATACGAATAAACTATACTGATATCGAACTAAACAAAATAACAAATGCAATGAAAGTATAACACACGTAGCACGACACGGGACGGGACGGGACGGGACGGGACGGGACGGGACGGGACGGGACGGGACGGGACGGGACGGGACGGGACGGGACGGGACGGGACGGGACGGGACGGGACAACATACAACAATGAACCACGCCAACGGAGTGGAACACAGACATATAAGTAAGATCCCTAATTAGAGGTAATGCCTAGCAGCTGCCTCTAATTAGGGATCCCACACACAACACCACACAGAAATAGAAATGATAGATCTGCCAGACTCTGACCATAGAAATATAGAGAAGCAAAGCTTCTCTATGGCCAGAGCCTGACAATTTAAGATGTCAAGGGAGGAGTATCATAATGAATACTAATGTAAAAATAAATGTAAAAAGAAAAGTAAAAATAACGAACAATGAAAATAAAATGTATATATATATATATATATATATATATTTCTGAAATATAAGGAGTTTGTCAAGTAACTAGTTATCAACAAAAAAGCACCCTTGGAGAAATTAGGCATAAGTGCCTTGCTCAATTCTCACCTTGTCAGCTTTGGAATTCGAACAATCAATCTTAGGGTTACTGGCCCAATGCGCTAACTGTGTGTCAAGTTTCAAAATCAGACATAAACTAATACACATGACATATAATTAGGCACAACTCTCCATTATTAAAATAATGGTGGTGCCTTATAGACAGGTTGGCAAAAACAGAGAGGGTTGGCTTAGATTGTTGACAACATGTAAACTATATTTCATCTCCAATGTTTATTGGAAACAACTACATTTGCACAATGAGCACTTGTCTCTCAAATACATTGTTACAGTTTTTGGTTAGCTAGCTAGTGAATTTTTGTCACAATAGCATAGACGTGACATCAGTCAAAACACCTCAAAAGAAGACATGGTTTCAAGAACAAGACAAAACTAGCTGAAAGGATTCCTAATGTTAGCAGGACTATTTCTCTCTTTACGCCCCTGTTAGTGAGCATGTATCCTTTGCCATGATAATCCATCCACCTGACAAGTGTGGCATATCAAGAAGCTGATTAAACAGCATGATCATTACACAGGTGCACCTTGTGCTGGGGACAATAAAAGGCCACTCTAAAATGTGCAGTTTTGTCACACAACACAATGCCACAGATGTCTCATGTTTTAAAGGAATGTGCAATTGGCATGCTGACTGCGGGAATGTCCACCAGAGCTGTTGGCAGAGAATTGAATGTTAATTTCTCTACCATTAGCCGCCTTCAACATCATTTTAGAGAATTTGGAGTTACATCCGGACTCACAACCGCAGACCTCATGTATGGCGTTGTGTGGGCGAGCGGTTTGCTGATGAGTGCTCCATGGCGAGCGGTTTGTACAGAGTGCTCCATGGTGGCGGTGGGGTTATGGTGTGGGCAGGCATAAGCCATGGACAACGAACGCAATTGCATTTTATTGGTGGCAGTTTGAATGTACAGAGATGCCGTGACGAGATCCTGAGGCCCACTGTGACATTAATCCACCTCCATCACCTCATTTCATGTCGCAAGGATCTGGACACAATTCCTGGAAGCTGACAATGTCCCAGTTCTTCCATGGCCTGCATACTCACCAGACATGTCACCCATTGAGCATGTTTGGGATGCTCTGGATCGGCTTGTACGACAGTGTGTTCCAGTTCCAGCCAATATACAGCAACTTGAAAAGGAGTGGGACAACATTCCACAAGCCACAATCAATAGCCTGATGAACTCTGTGCAAAGGAGATCTACCATGCTGAATGAAGCAAATGGTGGTAATACCAGATACTGACTGGTTTTCTGATCCAGGTATCTGTGACCAACAGATCCATATCTGTATTCCCAGTCATGTGAACTCCATAGATTAGGGCCGACCTGACACCTGATACTGATTTAACCTCAATTAGCCAACATCTGGATCCAGTCTTCTCATCATGCACTGTAGCTAAAACTAAAAGGCCCAAGACCAACCTGACACCGGATACTGACTCAACCTCAACTGTTGTTGCTGCTCAGTGTAGGGTAGCTGTTCTGAAACACTCACCCATTAAGATCTACTTCCTCCTGAAGTGTTCACTAGATCTACTTCCTCCAAATCTAAACGTGTTGGATCATTGGAGGCATGGGCTATAGAGGGAGTTTACACTATATTAATTACACCAGTTATTTCCATTCAAATCAGTGATGGAGAGTGAACAAGTACACACTTTGGGAGGAAGGAGAGATAATTGGGACTATCCCCCGAATGGGCGTACTGGCCTAGTGTGGGTAGAGAGGAAGAGGCGAAGTGAGAGGGTTTACTCCACCCAAAATCTGTCCACAAAAATAAGACAACAAGTGAGGAATGTCTGTATGGAGGTTGATGAGAGAGTGTTGAATTTGGTCAACAGAAATACAATTGCTACGTAATATTTTCTATTATGTTGACAAGATAGGCTTACTATGTCAAATACAAGTTTCCTAATGGTTGGGTTGTTACAAATGCACTGATATAAGTGGACGCAGGTGGCATTTTGGCAACTTTGAAAAATAAACTACTTTATATCGTAGTTGTGCCTGTTGTTCACACGCGTATCTGCCCTCTCATTGGCTAGAATGGTCCCACCTGATCTCACCTCCTCCCGCTTGCCTTCCGTCGTTGAGGACATGTATTTCCATTGTTAGAGTGGTCACTCAAATATCTTGTCAACATAATAGAACATATTTGGTATGGGTAATGGAATGTTTTCATTAGACAGAGAGCAGTATGGGTAATTTGGTTTAGTGTACTCTCTCTCTCCCTCTATAGGAATCTACAGTAATCTCTCTCTCTCTCTCCCTCTCTCTCTCTGTGGCTGCTATGACAACCAAGGTGAAGCACTCATCTGTCTGATCATATGTGTAGATACGCCTCATCTCTGTCTGTGAGAGAGAGAGAGAGAGAGAGAGTGTGTGCAGATAGTGAAGCATACATTCCCTGTTAAAGTGGAGTAGCCATGTGACTGGTAAAAGAACAGCATCTGTCACAGCAAACACACACACAGCCAGAGAAGTGGTCCCATGTGTCTCAGTTGGTAGAGCATGGTGCTTGAAAGGCCAAGGCTGTGGGTTAGATTCCCATGGGGGAATGCTCCAGATTAATGTGACTGAGTATTGATTTTTGCAGTCCACACAACATCTGTATTACGAAATGTTTTCGATGAGCAGCGCGGCATCTCATTACTGGCTTTTAATTAGTTCCTCCATTACATCATGTCTCAGCCACACAAACACATGCACACATACCATCTTTCAGCAGCGAGCTCAATTGAAAACCTTGAACCTTGAACCAGTCAGTCAGGCATGAGATTCACAAAGAACCCTGTTACTCTACAGTAGCTCTGACTTACATTAACATGCAGAGAGAGAATATGTTTCATTACACACACACATACACACACACGCGTCTCACAGAAAATGCATACACACTCCATTATAATGAGATGTATTCAATAGTCCTTAATAGTCTGCAGAATGAACACAGAGGACTTAACATGTTTTTTATGAAACATGGTGATGCCCCAAAATTGCCTGCCCTTGAAGCCTGTGTTTCAGACATAAGGAAGTGGATGGCGGCAAATGTTTTATTCTGGGATGCTAGTTCTAGGTCCCAAGAAATAAAGAGATCTGCTTTTGGATCTGACAATTCATCTTGATGGTTGTACAGTCGTCCCCCAAAAAACTGTGAAAGACCTCGGCGTTACTCTGGGCCCTGATCTATCTTTTCACGAACATATCAAGAATATTTCAAGGACAGCTTTTTTCCATCTTCGTAACATTGCAAAAATCAGACATTTTTTGTCCAAAAATTATGCAGAAAAGCTAATCCATGCTTTTGTCACTTCTAGATTAGATTACTGCAATGCTCTACTCTCCGGCTACCCGGATAAAGCACTAAATAAACTTCAATTAGTGCTAAACACGGCTGCTAGAATCTTGACTAGAACCAAACAATGTGATCATATTACTCCCGTGCTAGCCTCTCTACACTGGCTTCCTGTTAAGGCTAGGGCTGATTTCAAGGTTTTACTGCTAAACTACAAAGCATTACATGGGCTTGCTCCTACTTATCTCTCAGATTTGGTCCTGCCGTACATACCTACACGTACGCTCCGGTCACAAGACGCATGCCTCCTTATTGTCCCTAGAATTTCTAAGCAAACAGCTGGCAGGGCTTTCTCCTACAGAGCTCAATTTTTATGGAATGTTCTGCCTATCCATGTGAGAGACGCAGACTCCGTCTCAACCTTTAAGTCTTTACTGAAGACTCATCTCTTCAGTAGGTCCTATGATTGAGTGTAGTCTGGCCCAGGGGTGCTGTCTCTGCCTGGCCGGTTGCCGTCTCTCCTTTCTCTGCCTCTGACCCTATTACGGGGGCTGAGTCACTGGCTTACTGGTGCTTTCCATGCCGTCACTAGGAGGGGTGCGTCACTTGAGTGGGTTGAGTCACAGACGTGATCTTCCTGTCCGGTTTTGCGCCCCCTCAGGGTCGTGCGGTGGAGATCTTCGTGGGCTATATACTTGTCTTAGGGTAGTAAGTTGGTGGTCTGTTGATATGCCTCTAGTGGTGTGGGGGCTGTGCTTTGGCAAAGTGGGTGGGATTATATCTTGCCCACTTTGTGTCCCCCAACCCCCCCTGTCTCAACCTCCAGTATGTGCTGGGGGCTAGGGTCAGTCTGTCATATCTGGTGTAATTCTCTTGTCTTATCTGGTGTCCTGTGTGAATTGAAGTATGCTCCCTCTAATTCTCTCTCTCTCCCCTCCCCCAGAGGGCCTGATCTCTAGGACCATGCCTCAGGACTACCTGGCCTGATGACTCCTGGCTGTCCCCAGTCCACCTGGTCTTGCTGCTGCTCCAGTTTCAACTGTTCTGCCTGCGGTTGTGGAACCCTGACCTGTTCACCGGACGTGCTACCTTGTCCCAGACCTGCTGTTTTCGACTCTCTCTCTCTCTCTCCCTCTCTACCGTACCTGTTGTCTTGACCTCTGAATGAATGTTTGAACGTCTTGAAGATCAAGTGCATATAAGCCTGGGATATCAACCATTCAAAGATAGCCTTAGAGGGAGTGGCCATAGAATTCTATAGGAGTGACCTGAGTAGAGTATTGGTCATCGTCACTAGTTAACAAAGTCAAAAAGTCATAATTATTGCTAAACCCTAATTATTTCCAATTTATTGCTAAACCCTAATTATCCCAATTTTGATGCGTTGGCCCACCAGACCTTCCGCACATTTGGCCGTAAGTGTCTGGGAATGAGATTAAGTGTAATGTGACTAACATTACTTCACTTTAGAGCATATGCAATCCTTCAGCACAACATGTCAACCTTTATAAAGAACATGTTTATATCATATTCGGCATAGTGGGTTATGTCATATTTGACATTGGTGAATTTGTCACACAGTTATGCCACATTATGAACCATTTATAAACATGACATACAGTTATAGATGCTTTGTAACACATTTATTCAGTGCTTATGAAGATTTTATGAAGCCTTTATAAGTTAAACGTCATTTAAATAACCAAATATTTGTTCTGGGTTTCAATCATATTTGCCATCCCCTAGGCCTGCTACCTATGACTCGCCTGAGACCACTCAGAATTATAACTACTCAGCTCCAATCACATTAGCTCCAGACAGATGGAGCCCAGAGGAGAACTAAATCACAATTTACTGGATGTCTTTATTTCTATCTGCCACAACAGCAAGACTCCTCAGCACAAACACACAGCAATATCCTGCTGCCTCTAATTGAATGAGGTCACTTCCTGTACGCTAATGGTATGATGTTGTTGGGTCCGTAGTCAGTGGTGCTGGAATGGGTTTGGGGTCTGTTTGTGTGCATGGGGGAGAGGGTTATACTGTGGCTAAGAACCTGTACAATGTGAAACTTAAAATGTTCTATATAAAACGGTGCATGTTTTCAGACAGACACTAAGCTGATAGGTGTATTAATCACAGCTGAAGGTTGATAATAGTTCCATGTTCTCACAAGCTTCCCCCTGAGCCCCATCCATCATTTACAGTTACAATGATGTTAACATGCTAAATAAACAGCATGATTACATTTGTAACACCATTAAAACTTAGAGAGTGAGAGAGAAAGATTAATAAATCCTAAAAATAGAATATTTCCCTTAAAAATAGATTTTAACCAAAAAAAGGATCACAATAAAAATAGAAATAAACATTAGAACAAAAACTGGAGCTCCCCCTCCTCACTCACAGCACACAACCCATTTCCCACACACCACCTCTTCTGGAAGTCTTATTCAGTTTAAAAAACTCAAAATACTCTCCGGCTGACCACCAGCACCCTGAACTGCACCACAACATCAGTCAGCCCGGCCCCAGAGATGCTGTTCTTTCTAGGTTTCTCTTTCTAAAACTGTAGGGAACCCCAAAGATAAAAAGTTATTTAGTGAACCCCTCACCTTGGCCCTGCAGGAGCTCCTGAAGGAGATGGAAGAGGGGTCTTAGCCTGACACACTCACTAAACATCTGAAACACTGTTTCCTCTGCAGAGCAGAAACAGCACTCTGAGCTAATGCTAGCATCCCCCTCTCCTTCACCTACTGCTGGACACACTAGCAGACCTGGAAAAATGAAGTCTGGTCTCTACCCTGTGACACTGGATACCTCCTCCCTCAAAGCCTCCCTGAGCCTGGGGGAGAGAGAGTTTCTCAGCTCACTAACCATCTTCTCTACCAGCCTCTCAGAGTGCCAGCCCAGCCGCCCAGCCAGCTGTGTAGCAGTCAGCCAGCAGGAGAGCTCAGTTAATCAGGTGTCTCAGCCTAGTGACTCCTGCCTTCATAAAGCTGGTACAGAGCGGCATTGACTGAAAGAAACGCACCGGGAATAGTGGGTTAAAGAAAAGGGGTTCTTCCAACAAGACCCTGCCTGTCAGAGCCTCCTCATCTCTCTCCACCCTCATCTCTCTCCACCCTCACTGCTCTCCACCCTCACTGCTCTCCACCCTCACTGCTCTCCACCCTCACTGCTCTCCACCCTCACTGCTCTCCACCCTCATCTCTCTCCACCCTCACTGCTCTCCACCCTCACTTCTCTCCACCCTCACTGCTCTCCACCCTCACTGCTCTCCACCCTCACTGCTCTCCACCCTCACTGCTCTCCACCCTCATCTCTCTCCACCCTCACTGCTCTCCACCCTCATCTCTCTCCACCCTCACTGCTCTCCACCCTCATCTCTCTCCACCCTCACTGCTCTCCACCCTCACTGCTCTCCACCCTCACTGCTCTCCACCCTCATCTCTCTCCACCCTCACTGCTCTCCACCCTCACTGCTCTCCACCCTCATCTCTCTCCACCCTCACTGCTCTCCACCCTCACTGCTCTCCACCCTCACTGCTCTCCACCCTCATCTCTCTCCACCCTCACTGCTCTCCACCCTCACTGCTCTCCACCCTCACTGCTCTCCACCCTCACTGCTCTCCACCCTCATCTCTCTCCACCCTCACTGCTCTCCACCCTCACTGCTCTCCACCCTCACTGCTCTCCACCCTCATCTCTCTCCACCCTCACTGCTCTCCACCCTCATCTCTCTCCACCCTCACTGCTCTCCACCCTCACTGCTCTCCACCCTCACTGCTCTCCAGGCATCTAAAACACTCCAATAACAAGACCCTGCCTGTCAGAGCCCCCTCATCTCTCTCCACCCTCACTGCTCTCCAGGCATCTAAAACACTCAAATAATAAGAAGGGAGACATGTTTTAGCTAGTCCGGTACTCTCAATTAAAAACAGGTGCTTATCTATCCCCAGCCCCTCTACTCTGCTGAGGAGAAAACATGCCAGCCTCTTCCAATGAGCCTGAACCGCCTGCAGTCTAAAGGCTGTCATCCTGCTGGCAATGCTGACCCTCCCCTTCATCAGTGGGGAGATACAGGACCACTGGCCTCAGCCAATGTCTTCATCAGTGGGGAGATACAGGACCGCTGGCCTCAGCCAATGTCCAGACACACCAGCCTGTGCCACGGCATGGAGGCCACCAGATTATTGATCACCAGGACCCTTCCCCTAAAAGACAGCTGGGCCAGCAGTCCCCTCCATCTCTGCAGCTGCCCCCTCACCCTGTCCACCAGGCCCTCCCAATTTTTTAAATATAGTTCTCCACTCCAAAAAACACCCCCAGCACTTTGATTCCTGTCCTGTCCCATCGCAGCGCCTCAGGCAGGACAGGGGGTGTGCAATCATGCCAACTACCTGACAGGAAGGTGTCACACTTTGCCCAATTGACTCTTGCGGTAGACGCTTTTTGGAAAGTGTGCAGGCTCTGCTGTAGCACCTTGATGTCCCTGGCACTGCACACAATACGTTTACATCGTCTGCATAGGCGGACACCTTCACTGCGACAGGAGAGGTTGGGGAAGGCACTGCCCAGCCAACCAGCTGGCCCCTCAGCAGGTGCAGCAGGGGCTCTATGGCCAGCGAATAAAGTATGCCAGACAGGGAGCATCCCTGCCAAATACCCCTGCACACTGGGAAAGGCTGGATCAGCCCATTGTTAATCTTTAAAATGCTAAAAACATTTCAATATAAAAGCTGAATATATTAAATAAAAGCAGGGCCAAATCTGAAGGCTTCCAAGGTTTTAAAAAGGTATATGTGGTCAACTCTATCAAATGCTTTCTCCTGATCTAGAGAGACCAGCCCTACATTCAAATCTTGCATTAGCTACTGATAAAAAATCTCTAATTAAAAACAAATGATCCAAAATGTAACGTCCCGGTATACAGTATGTTTGGTCCATGTGGATTACTGCTCCTATACACATTGAGTCTATTAGTCAGACATCTGGAAATTGTTTTAAAATCGGAGCATCAAAGCGAAACAGGTCTCCAGTTTTTAAGTAAACAAAGGTCTCCCTTCTTGGGCAACAGGGTAATCACTGCCCTCCTGCAGCTGAGGGGCAGTTCTTTATCTTGGAGGCTCTCCCCCAGCACCTGCACAAAGTCCTCTCCAATCACTGTCCAGAATTTATTCAGCAGTCAGCAGTCAGTCCATCAATGCCTGGTGCTTTTCCATTGGACAGTTGTGTAACAGCAGCGGTCAGCTCCTGGTAAGTTAAAGGTTGGTCTAAACTGCTTTGTTCTTCTTTGTTCAGGATGGGCAAACCCTGGAGCAGTAGGTCTGTCTCCTGCTGATCACACGCCTCTTCTCTATACAATTCACTATAGAACTTTACAGCCTCCTTGCTGATCTCCTCCCTGCTGTACAGCTCCCTGCCACAAGGTGTCCTGATCCTCTCTCTGCTGTACAGCTCCCTGCCACAAGGTGTCCTGATCCCCTCTCTGCTGTGCTGCTCCCTGCCACAAGGTGTCCTGATCTCCTCCCTGCTGTACAGCTCCCTGCCACAAGGTGTCCTGATCTCCTCCCTGCTGTACAGCTCCCTGCCACAAGGTGTCCTGATCTCCTCCCTGCTGTACAGCTCCCTGCCACAAGGTGTCCTGATCTCCTCCCTGCTGTACAGCTCCCTGCCACAAGGTGTCCTGATCTCCTCCCTGCTGTACAGCTCCCTGCCACAAGGTGTCCGGTTGCAGTGCGTCTGCCGGCTGTCCGCTCTCCTTCTTTAAAAGCCAAAAAATAAGCTGGAGGGAAGGTCCATATCCCTAAGCTCCATGAAGCGAGAGCGCACCAGCACCCCCTTCACTTTCTCCTTCAGCAGGCTGCCCAGCATGTGTCTCTGCTCCCTAAGGGTTTCCAGGGTCTGCTCCTGGTGCTCAGTGTCCAGGATGCTCTCTAACTGGAGAACGTTATCCTCCAGCTCTCTCACTGCTGCATTCAGTGACCCGGTTGAGTTGAGTGTGTACTGCTGGCAAAAGATCTTAAACTTAATTTTGCCAATGTCTCACCACTGCCTCAAATTTTATATTTAGGTTTTTCTTTTTTCCATATGTCTCAGAATTTATGAAATTGTTTTACAAAAATTGTGTCTAATAATAACTTTACATTAAAATGCCAGTAGGAGGTATTGTGAGAGTCAGGGGTAAGTATTACTGTAACTAACAGCAGGTGATCAGAGAGGCTGCTGGGGATGATGCTGGCTTTAATAAACTTATCCAGGTGAGTGTGTGATGTATAGTAGAAGCGGTCTAACCTGGCTCTATGTATTTGTTGTGCTCGACAATGAGACCAAGTGTATAGTCTTGTGTTGGGATGCAGACACCTCCACACATCCACCAGGCCACTGAACTGAAAAACTGTAGCCAATTCACGCGAGTATTGGAGATTGGATTCCTCATTGTTTCTATCCATATTAAATAGTGCAGTTAAAATCTCCTCCCACCACCACATCATCATTATCAATACTTAAAAGAGCTTGCTTTAATTTATTTAAAATTAAAATTCGTTCCCTCCCGATATTTGGTGAATAAACATTAATAAAAACAAAAACAGTGTCACCCAACCTTACTCTCACTTTTAAACGCCTCCCCTTTTCAATCTCTTCAATGGCTAAAATCGTTGTTCCTAGGCTGGGTTTAAATAAAATCACCAAACCTGCACTGGCGCTTGAGCCGTGGCTCAACCCACACGGCCGCCTACACTCTGCCCGCCACGCCGCCTCATTCTCCCAGTCTGAGCGCGTCTCCTGCAGCAGTATGACCCCGCCTGCGTCTGCTCTAACAACTCACACAGCTGCGCCCTTTTAAAACACTGTCTGCATCCATTCACGTTCAAATAAGGCGCACTTTTCCATGGCGGCAAAAAAGAAGAAAAAAAGAAAAACTAGTAACAGTAAATATATGTTTAGGAACATTAACGATTTTTCTCTATGATTTGCACACATTTCTTAAGATGATACCTTTTTTGCTGGTCAAATTCTTCCAATGTGCGCTGAGTGTAGGAATAATCTCAGATCTGGGAAGAAGACATTTCAATCCCCCTTTTTCCAAAAACGGATTTATTTTTTCAAGGGAATAAACGTCTTCCCCCGTTAACCGGTTGGCTGTTGGGGATGTCAGAGATAAACGAGGAGTCAGAGAGCTCCCCCTCCATTTCCTGAGCTCCGTCCTCGCTGTCTGTTCCACCATCCACGGCCGCCAGTTCCTCCGCGGATCTCTCCATCTCTACAGCTCCGCTCTCCTCTTCTCCTCCCAGCACATCCACAGCCGTCAGCGCTGCCTCTGCCTCAGCATGCTGGGGTTCAGAGAGAGAGGAACGCTGCCCGTTAGGCAGATCTGCAGCTCCTTTTTTAACCTTATTATTAATTTTTATTTTTAGTTACCACGACCAATGGTTCGGCACTTTCAGTAACTTCTTGTGAGACCGCGGCGTTGTAGGCGGCTCCATCCCATTCGGTGAACAGGAGGATGAGTCGGCTCCCCCGTTGCAGCGGCAGCCGGCGACTGCAGAGACCGGGGAGCCGACTCATCCTCCTGTTCACCCCCAACAACCCCAGCCTCTTGCCTGCCATCAGTATCTTGGCTTCAGCTGTGTTTCCCCCCGGGCAAGCTCTCATTTGGTGTCCGTGTTCACCACAGTTAAAACACCACATTGTGTCAGATCTAACAAATACAACACAGTTCATCCCCTCCACACTGAAACTCCAGGCAACATCAATCAGCTGCCCTGGTTTATTCACAAGTAAAAACGCCTGTCTCCGAAAAGACAGGACATGCTTTACATTTGCATCTTTACATCCTAATGGGATATATTTAATTGGGGACACCAGTTTACCAAGTTCATTTTGTAGGGTATCATTTTTTTTAAAACGGGGGCACGTTTGACATAACTTTGCCACTTGAATGAATTCTCCTTTCACTGAAAAACCTTCCTCCACTAATTGGTTGACCAGCGGTACCTCTTTCAGAAATATAACAAATATTTTATTCATGCGGGATGCTGACAGGATGTTGTCATACTGCACTATCTCTCCCACTGTCAGCAAGCACTCCTCCGCCGACAGGCCGTCATCCAGCTAACCGTGTCGGCGGATGAGAGCTCCCAGCCCTCCAGAGTGAGACCACATAACGGGACCTGCACGCACGCAACGCTACACACTAAACAAAGAATCAACAAAACAAGAACAGTATATAAACAAACTATACAATCAACAAATAGTATTAGACATTTGCGAAAATCAGCAGCGAAGAAAAACACTCCTACAGCACCAGCTTTCAAACACTACCGCCTGCCTGCAAGCTCCACCCACAATCCTCTGCGAGAGAGAGAGAGAGAGAGACATACTTCTGTGGCTCGTTGTGTAAGCAGCCTCTGTACCCACTAATGAGAAGGTTTCCCTCCGTGAACTTGGCACAAACATAATAGCAGATGTCCTTCTTAATAGTGATGGGAAGTTCGGCTCTTTTCCGAGAGCCGGCTCTTTTGGCTCAGCTCCCAAAGAAGAGCCGGCTCTTTCGACTCCTGAACGGCTCTTAATTTAGGATTTTTTTGTAGGCCTTTATTTTACCCTAACTTTTAAAAAAAAAATGGTTTGTGTGTTGAAAACCCTTTCATGTGCAGTGTTTTTATGCATTTATTTTGTTACAAAAGCATTCTTTTGTTTTTAATCATTTTAATCAAACATTTTTTTGCACAAATTAACAACAAAAAAACAGCAAATAAACAGAATTGAACTAGAACAGAACTAGAACCAAACTCAAGCAAACAGTATTAATGTCCTCAGTGAAGATTGGCATTCAAAAAAATCAGATGCCTCAGCTTTGATGGACTGATCCTATTTCTTCTTTCTGAGATTATCTGCCCTGTTTTTGAGAAGATTCTCTCTGAAGGAACCGATGTTGCCACAATACACAGTCTCCCTTCCATCACCTTCGCCAGGCGTGGAAAGACTGAGGCCTTGGCCTGCCACCAGCTCAGTGGGTCTTCTGCTCGTTGGATGATGGGCTCCTCAAGATAAGTCCTCACCTCCAGTATAGCATCAGCTGTAGGATTTCTTCTTGTAGCATCTCCTGTAGCTCTTTCATCAAAAAGCCTCCAAACAACAGAGGTTTGTGGTTCCTCATACACTTGGCCTTCTAATGGCGGAGCTGGCTGGCTGCTAGGGGTGCATCTTGCTGCTGCTGCACTAATTCTCTGAAGTGCCTCATCAACAGCTCTGTTGTCATTGAATGCAAGTTTTTTAAACCTAGGATCCAATAATGTGGTTTCTGAGTGGACAGTGTTGTACTCCATACGCAGAAATTTCCGGTCCATGGCTGAACAAAGAGCTGCAACCAATTCTTTCCCTTTCTGCATGGTTACAGTCTGTTGGGCTGTCACACGCTGCAAACCTTTGCATAGCAGGAGCATTTTTGAGGCGGAAACATAGCTGAGGGAGAGAAACAGCAACTTTTAAAATGAAGCTTTTTTTAAAGTATGTGGCATATTATATGTGGCACATTATACTGTATTGTTTCTGCAATGTATAATAGTGACTGAATGGTAGTAGTGAAAAAAAATGGTCCAAGGTACCTGTCTGCACTTATTTCCACAGTCACCTCCTCAAATGGTTGCAGGACGGTGCAGACCTCTTTCACCAGCTCCCATTCCTCTTGACATAGAGCATCAACTGGTGCGTTGATGAGGGCCAGGGTGGAGATGATGGCATCCTTTGTTTCAAGAATTCGTTTCAACATATAAAATGTTGAGTTCCACCTGGTGGCACACTCTTGTTTGGGTCTCAGTTCAGGCATCCCCATCTGGCACTGTGTGGACTTTAGCCTCTGTGTTGCAACTGTGCTTTTGTGGAAAAACTCCACAGCAGCCTTCACCTTATCCACGGTTGGTTTGACCACCTTTAGGGCATCTCTAATCATGAGGTTTAGTGTATGTGCCAGACATGGGTGATGGGTCCACTTAAGAATTTTTATGGCTTTGGTGATGTTTGCTGCATTGTCACTCACACAGCACACTACTTTGTCCTCTACTTGCCACTCTTTTGCCACTCTTACTAGCTCATCTGCTAGGTTTTCTGCAGTGTGTCTCTCTGTGAACTCAAAGCAGTCCAAAAGGCAAGATGTCATCTTGTAATTTTCAATGAAATGGCAAGTGACAGCCATGAAAGAGCAGGTTGTTCTGGAGGTCCAGCAGTCAGTTGTCAGGCAAACTGATGGAGCTTGTTTCACCCTTACTTGCCATAATGCCCGTTCTGTGTCATATAGTTTAGGTATTGTTGTTTGGGACAATGTTTTTCTACTGGGAAGAGTGTATGTGGGATTTAAAGTTTTGACAAAACTTTTAAAACCTCTGTCCTCCACAATTGAAAAGGGTTGGAAATCAGTAGCTATCATTTTAGCTAGCTCTACATCAATGCTGTGCTGTTTGGATGGGGTCATCACTTTGGGTATAAACTGGCTTATTTTGCTTTGAGCTGCAGTAGGAGAGGTTATACCTGCATGTGTGGGGAAGCCAGTAGATGCTGCTGCAGTTGCTGTTTTTTGGGGATGAGACACACCAGGATCTGTAGATGGGGTGCTAGCTTGCCCTCTCTCCTCTAACTGCACTGTAGGATGGACAGTTCTCATATGTCTATGCAGGTTTGTGGTGGAACCTGCTCTTAAAGTAATTTTCATCTTGCAGTGAACGCACTCTGCTTTGTTGTTTCCATTGTCTTTAAACTGGAGCCAGATGCTGCTTCTCTTTCGGGTGTCACTCATAGTTACGACTCACACACTCTCCTCACCGCTATCTGACAGACAGTGTCGTTATTAACGTTGTTACGACTCATTAACTTGCAGTGGAGTGCCGCTTCACTTCACCCCCCTCTCTGTTTTTACATAATGGTATGATCCCATATCCTCACATCTGATTGGCCGCGATGCGATTGCTGACCAATCAAAACAAAGTTCTGCCTGTAAGCACGCAGCGAAAGGAAAAAAACTGGGAGCCGGCTCTCACTCGATGCGAGCCGGCTCTTCTGATTCACTACAAAGCATCGGCTCTCAGAGCCGCATCTTTTGCGCATGACACATCACTACTTCTTAACACAGGGAGAGAGGGAGAGGAAAAGAGAGAAGGAGAGCGGTAGAGTGATGGAGAGAAGGAGAGCGGTAGAGTGATGGAGAGAAGGAGAGCGGTAGAGTGAAGGAGAGGGGGCACTATCTGCAGGTTGTGTGTGGTTGCTCTGTGTTATTTGCGTGGTTGATGTGGGCTGTTTACAGTGCTGTCTGTGTGTTATTAAAATCACTTCCTGTAATGGCACTAGGAGATAATCACCGCCTCACCTGAAATATTAATACATACAGTGGAAACTGTATTAATATTTATACAGACACACACACACCTCTAAGCTGCATAAATCTACATTAATATTTCAGATGGGATTGAGCACTGAACATGACAGCATGAATACAAATGCATGGTTGGATTTAATGAACACACGTATGACTGAGTTTGATCAATTATCAGATAATAACTCTTTATAAATAAGATGGAAATGACAGTAACAAACACAAGTGATGTGTTTCTCCACAGAGTCCAGTGACTGAAGTCATCTTTGGGGTTTCCCCATTCATAAAGATATTGACAATACCTTAATTGTTAGCTTTTTTGGACCATGATAGATTTTTACATGTTAGTAGATGCTCTTGTCCAGGGCGACTGACTTACAGTAGTGAGTGCATACATTTTCATACTGGTCCACCGTGGGAATCAAACCCACAACCCTGGTGTTGTAAGTGCCATGCTCTACCAACTGAGCACCACGGGATGCTAACACTGTATTGAAAGTAAGTGATTTCCACAGAGGCAAAGCTATGCTGCTATATTTTGACTTATGCTCCAACTTTCTTGCCTTTTTCATCTCCTCCCTCTCCCCCATCCCCCCTCACTCTCCCCCATCCCCCCCTCACTCTCCCCCATCCCCCCCTCACTCTCTCCTCATCCCTCCCGCCTCCCCCTCCTTCTGTTCAATCCCTGGGCGTGTTACATGCAAGCAAAAACACGCACGCACGCACACACACACACACACACACACACACACACACACACACACACACACACACACACACACACACACACACACACACACACACACACACACACACACACACTGTCAGCACATTCAGCTCCCCTCTGGTAACAATGGTTTCTACTCTACTATGTTAAATAACCAGCCCACTGCAGAGAGATCCCTCATAACCAGCCCACTGCAGAGAGATCCCTCATAACCAGCCCACTGCAGAGAGATCCCTCATAACCAGCCCACTGCAGAGAGATCCCTCATAACCAGCCCACTGCAGAGAGATCCCTCATAACCAGCCCACTGCAGAGAGATCCCTCATAACCAGCCCACTGCAGAGAGATCCCTCATAACCAGCCCACTGCAGAGAGATCCCTGTGAGCACGTGGAACATTTAGACAAAGCAAGGAAACATACTGTAGTACATACTGTATCTCAGGCTGAAGAACAGAAATGTTTCATGAAATAAAGCATTGTTTGATGATAGTATGGTATTATATAACTACTTTCTATATAATAGAGATTGAATATTTGTGGAGGGGTGTATAGTAGTGTGGAAGGAGCTCACGCAACAACTCCCCTCATGGGGTGACAGCTTACCACATGCTTGAGTGGCTGTGGGTGTAATGTGTTGTTGTGCCTGTGTGTGTGTTCGTGCTGGGTGTGTATATGAAGAACCTGGACCTCTCCTACTCACCATAAGAAGACAGACGGCTGATTCGGGCATGAGTTGGACGGCCATGATGGGGTCCTGTAGACTGACTGAAGTAAACCAGGTAAAACGACCAGACCGCCTCAACTAGAGAGACCTCCTCTCCTCCTCTTCTTCTTCCTCACAGACCAGTCTTCACTTGGTTAGCACACACCCTCTCTGTCCTTTCGATCTTTTTGTTGTTTCTACTCTCCTTCATTCTCACCACTCCCCCCTGGAGAGCAGAAGGAGGGAACTCCCCCCTGGAGAGCAGAAGGAGGGAACTCCCCCCTGGAGACCAGAAGGAGGGAACTCCCCCCCCCCCCCCCCGTTTTGTCCTGCTTGTATTTGATCTCAGATAAAACCCTGCATCCTCTTCAGTCTACACCTCCTCCTGTAGACTCCTCTCCCCACTGCCGAAACCTCCTGGGATCCTTGTACCTCAGGAGTACTCCTCCCCCTATCTTGTCTCCCTTTCTCACAACACACAACCTGACAGGCAGCAATATGCTTTTCTCTTCTTGATCTCTTCTTTTGTTTCTCTCCTCTCGTCTCTGTCTGTCTGTTCTGTCCTGGGACGTCTGTCTCTGCTTCAGAGGACCCCCTCTCTGGCCGTGATGTTCCCCCACCTAAAGTGCTCCTTGCTTGGGGAGCAGCAGGAGCTCACAGCCTCTCCTTCAAACAGAGACCCAGGATACTGCAGCAAAGACGGAGCTCACACACACGCACCTCATATCGCAAAGCATGACACGAGCAGAAAGAGACTGAGGGGATGTGAGGGAGAGAGAGAGCGTGTGAGGGAGGGAGATTAACAGGGAGGCAGCGAGTCACCGTGCTGAGCAGAAAGGGAACAAGGGTGGGAGAGAAAGAGAGAGAGGGAGAAAACAGACGTCGCCTATCGACAACGGCAGAGAGTAGATCAGACAGTGCAAAGGAGCATGGGAGTTGGGCAAACACACCTCAGCTCGCTTAATGAATGGGGTGTTTATGTGTGTGTTCATGGTTGTGTGAGTGCATGGGGGTACGTGTTTGTGTTAACCCAACTCTTGTCACAGAGTATCAACAAGCACCTGTGTTCCAGACAGCTGTTTAGAGATGACTGACAGCAGCATGGCAGATAAATAATTCAGATAAAATCACTGTCTCAGCTTGGCTTTTGTCCTCTGTGTGAGTTTTTCGCAAATTTATGAAACATAAAAAACAGAAATACCTTATTTACATACATTTTCAGACCCTTTGCTACGAGACTCGAAATCAGTCTGATGAAACCAAGATTTAACTCTTTGGCCTAAATGCCAAGCGTCACGTCTGGAGGAAACCTGGCACCATCCCTAGCATGGTTGTGGCAGCATCATACTGTGGGGATGTTTTTCAGCGGCAGGGACTGGGAGACTAGTCAAGATTGAGGGAAAGTTGGATGGAGTAAAGTACAGAGAGATCCTTGATGAAAATCTGCTCCAAAGCACTCAGGACCTCAGACTGGGGCGAAGGTTCACCTTCCAACAGGACAACGACCCTAAGCACACAGCCAAGACAACGCAGGAGTGGCTTCAGTACAAGTCTCTGAATGTCCTTGAGTGGCCCAGCCAGAGCCCCGACTTGAACACGATCGAACATCTATGGAGAGACCTGAAAATAGCTGTGCAGCGACGCTCCCCATCCAACCTGACAGAGCTTGAGAGGATCTGCAGAGAAGAATGGGAGAAACTCCCCAAATACAGGTGTACCAAGCTTGTAGCGTCATACCCAAGAAGACTCAAGGCGGTAGTGTTGAAGGTGCTTCAACAAAGTACTGAGTAAAGAATCTGAATACATACAGTGGCAAGAAAAGTATGTGAACCCTTTGGAATTACCTGGATTTCTGCATATATTTGTCATAACATTTGATCTGATCTCTATCTAAGTCACAGCAACGGACAAACACAGTGTTCTTAAACTAATAACACACATATTATTGTATTTTTCTTGTCTATATTGAATACATCATTGAAACATTCACAGTGTTGAACAAAAGAGATCTCAGAAGACCTATCTGAGCGTGGTATTTTGAATATAAATCAATCTGGGTTTAGGCCATGGCACAGCACTATCACAGCAACCACATTAGTTGTTCATGATATTTGGGCTCCCAAGTGGCGCAGTGGTCTAAGACACTGCATCTCAGTGCTAGAGGTGTCACTACAGACAAGCTGGTTTGAATCCAGACTGTATCACAACAGCCATGATTGGGAGTCGCGTAGGGCGGTGCACAATTGGCCCAGCGTCGTCCGAGTTTAAGGTTAAATAAAAAAAAAATATGATCAATGCTTTAGATGCTAAAATGAATTGTGCTTCCTTGTTTGTGAACTTAGGCCATCGTGATTGATGGGGTTAAGTCAGAATTTCTTGAAGTACATAAAAGTGTTCCGCACCAGGACCTGCTCTTTTCACTATTTATATCAATTCTATTGGTCGATCTGTTAAAATGATCAAACGTAATCTATAGTCAGATGGTATTATATTATGTACTCAACTCGACTGCTGACCTGGCTGTGACAACGCTACAGTCCGATTTCGCAGCTGTGCAGGAAGCCCTTTCTGATTTAAAACGGGCAAAACTAAATACATGTTGTTTTCAAGTTCTCATAAAATGTTATCAGATGGATTCCATCTTCACTCATTGGATGGTTCTATAATTGAACCAGTCTCTGCACACAAAATACCTTGGTATTTGGATTAGGGTCGAATGGCGGGAACCCGGTCACCGAGATTTACTGGGATTTACTGCCCAAAACCATTCCCTTTTCCTGGGATAAATAACTGCGAGAAACCAGTAAATTATAATAAATTATTTATATGAAAATAATGAAATGGAACTGTAACATTGTATGCGATGTCTAAATCTGGCTTCTATGTGGCCTCTGAATTATGAATCAAGGGTGGGGACAGACAGCCTATCTCAGTATGGAGCACAGGTCACAATGCACGTAGACCTGTATCATCTCATCATGGGAACTTTTATTTTTACAGGTAGACCTACATTTGCTGCAGCATAGCCTATGCTACAGTAATGGAAAGACTGAACGCGATTCTAATTTACCCTTCTCCATCTTGTTTTTTCATTGTAAAGATTACACTTTTTTAAATTGCAGTTGAGTTTAAATATTATTGCTTTAAATCAGTCTTTTTAAATTGCAGTCTTTCTCTCTCTTCATCAACTCCATTCAAATTGATTCCAAAATAGATAATCCTGATATAGATTGATATATAGCCCTATATATAGATGTCCTGCCATACTTCTTTCAGGCAATACATTCACTGCAGTATTATCCTTATATTTAGCTAATAAATGAAGGGTTTATGCATAATACGCTTCTAACTAGTACCCCATGTAGCTCAGTCTGTAGAGCATGGCGCTTCAAATGCCAAGGTTGTGGATTCGATTCCCATGGGGTAGCAGCATGAAAATGTATGCAGTCACTAACTGTAAGTCGCTCTGGATAAGAGCGTATGCTAAATAACTAAAATGTAAATGTAACTTGTATCCTCTGTTGCTTGCACAATACACAAGCTACTGTGCTGAGCTGGCCTCTCCTTAAAAAACGCTTGGAGTCCCATGCAGGAAAAGCTAGACTAGAATAAGCTTGCTGGACTTTTTTGACTATTCGAAGAGGGACACAAGCTGTTTTATGCTGAATGTTAAATTCAGCAGCCAATAGAACTCACAGCAGTTAGCAGTTATTTATTCAGACACATAACCACTCAATCTTGGTGAAGAGACGTGAAAGCCTTCTGCATCTAATTCTAGTCCAATATTATTCAAGGATGTCATTAGAGCGATGAAGATGAGGACAATGAAACTTATTTTATTTAACTGCAAAGGAGGAAGAAAGAAGCAACAATAGAGGGAGAAAGAGGAGATAGGTTAATAACATTAGGGAACTTATGAAAGGTACACTACCGTTCAATGGTTTGGGGTCACTTAGAAATGTCCTTGTTTTTGAAAGAAAAGCAAATTTTTTTGTCCATTAAAACAACATAAAATTGATCAGAAATAGTGTAGACATTGTTAATGTTGTAATTGACAATTTTTTTATGGAATATCTACATAGGCGTACAGAGGCCCATTATCAGCAACTATCACTCCTGTGTTCCAATGGCATGTTGTGTTAGCTAATCCAAGTTTATAATTTTAAAAGGCTAATTGATCATTAGAAAACCCTTCTGCAATTATGTTAGCACAGCTAAAAACTGTGGTGCTGATTAAAGAAGCAATAAAACTGGGACTTCTTTATACTGGCGCAGCGGTCTGGCGCAGCGGTCTAAGGCACTGCATCGCAGTGTAAGCTGCGCTACTACAGATCCTGTTTCGATACCCGGGAGACCCATGAGCATAATCTGGGTTAGGGGAGGGTTTGGCCGGCAGGGATGTCCTTGTCACATTTTCCTTGATGACAGCTTTGCACACTCTTGGCATTCTCTCAACCAGCTTCACCTGGAATACTTTTCCATCAGTCTTGAAGGAGTTCCCACATATGCTGAGCACTTGTTGGCTGCTTTTCCTTCACTGCGGTCCGACTCATCCCAAACCATCTAAAATTGGTTGAGGTTGGAACCAAAAATCTCAAATTTGGACAGATTTCCACCGGTCTAATATCCATTGCTTGTGTTTCTTGGCCCAAGCAAGTCTCTTCTTCTTATTGGTGTCCTTTAGTAGTGGTTTCTTTGCAGCAATTCAACCATGAAGGCCTGATTCACACAGTCTCCTCTGAACAGTTGATATTGAGATGTGTCTGTTACTTGAACTCTGTGAAGCATTTATTTGGGCTGCAATCTGAGGCTGGTAACGCAAATTAACTTATCCTCTGCAGCAGAGGTATTTCTGGGTCTTCCATTCCTGTGGCGGCCCTCATGAAGCTGGTTGAGAGAATGCCATGAGTGTGCAAAGCAGTCATCAAGGCAAAGGGTGGCTACTTTGACAAATCTCAAATATAAAATCTATTTTGATTTGTTTAACACTTTTTTGGTTACTACATGATTCTGTAAGTGTTATGTCATAGTTTTGATGTATTCACTTTAATTCAACAATGTAAAAAATAGTGCAAATATAGAAAAACCCTTGACAAACCTTTGACCCCCAGTGTATATTTTCAATCTAAACGTGTTTACTCTTGTCAACGTGGCCTCTCAGGTGTGCAGTTTGTGGATGAAAACATGGAAGAACTCATTCAGAGGGTTAAAATGGTATTGCCAATAGCAGATTGCCTATACCAGAAGAAAATGATAAATGATGAGGAATACTCTTAAATAAGTGCTGCAAATCGATGTGGCCAAACCAGTCATGGACAGATGAGAGTCATGCTCGAACTTCAAACTCTTCTAGTCCAAGATCTGAGTAAGCACCTCTATTTCATCTCTTTACTGTTGGAAACATATCATATTAATGGACAAGGTGAAGTGTGATGCCTTTCTGTTTCCCCAGGTGACTTGAAGTGATGACTCCGGGCTGCTTGACAGTGTGAAGTGGTATTGATTGACTTGACTTCTACAGTCTACAGGCTTCAGGTTTTGAAGCACCTGCCTGACTGTCCTCTTCTCACTGTTTTGAGATCTTATGGTTGCCTGTCAATCAAATGTAAATCACACCATTGTTGTTACACACATCCACCCTATTTTGAAACAAAATATATAAAGTTTAAATGATGCAAATCCCATATATTTTCCTGGTTAAAATATATGGGTAGGAAGTTGAACTCTTTATATGTTGTTTATCAAAATCTCTTATTTTTTTTAAGGGATCAATGGGGGACAGCAATTTGTATGCTTCAAAAAGCTTTAAACATCCTGTACAGCGAATTTATAGACTTTAGCGAACCATAATTTGTATCTGCTCTGTACTTGTACTGAAAGGCATTATACATATTTGTTTATGTATCTGTGGTAATCATAAACCACGTTTCTGTCCACAGTTTTTATGGGAGTAAAGTCATACATATAAAAAAAAATCACAACACCTGTTTCTAATGCTGCCAGATCATTTGTTCATTCAACTTGGTGGGATCGTTTTGTGTCGGTAAAATGTTTTAAGCCTATGCGAGAAATAGCGGTGGAAACGCCTTAATGCGTGAATATTGATATAATAACCAAAATATAAACTTGCAATGAAAACACATTTAACTTTAGATTTTTTTTTTCGGTACATGAAAACTTAAGCGAAAAAGTACATTTTGTGTGCACTACGTCATCGCACACCGAGTCCGGTGGGAAAATGGGCATATTTTCTTTGTGCGGATTTTGGAATATTCATATGAAGATCTAGCTATATAGCATAATCAATAAATCGGATACTTTTCAAATAAAAATGGATGGCTCGTGTAGTCTCAAATATTACGCATGCTACACCATGCCATTGCATTCAATGCTAACACCCCAGGCTCAATTCCTAACGGAGAGAGAACCATCTGGTGGAGAAGATTTGTAAAAGTCCTGACTGCACAACTCCAACCCTTTCGACTTCGCCCTCCTCTGATAAACAAAAGGAGGTGGAAACAACTCAGATACTGAAGTGAAAGTAAAATAATTTAAGTGAAGATTCCATTTTAAATTCAAGAGAGCTACGGGGAACATCATTTCTCAATCACGGTCATATGGTAAGTACCTCATAGTATAATGAATACAAGATGCAATGGATACTCAGCTACTTCCTAATCTTATACACTTAATACGAATGTTATCGTTATCAGGAGGTAAATTGCTTCACAGTAACATAGTGGAGAGACTGTGCCATGGTAAACTAAATGATAACTCAACATTGAAATGTAGTATAATATGAATCTGAGTAACATGCTTGAATCATACATGTGATTTGTGTTTGCCAATTTCGGCAATGATTATTTCAGGAACAATATGAGCTTTACAAAGGAGGGAAGTAAGTTATCTATTATCATATCACACAAACTGTTAGTCCAGGGACACTGGAATCCCTCCTGGACACCCTCTGTCCATCCACCTTGGCCCCACCACCTTGCCTTCTGTTTGGCCCACCAGATCGCTCTGGGCATGAACTTCCTCCACTGCAGCATCAAGACCTGAAGCCCAATAATGTGCTGCTGAATGACAGCCTTAATGCCAAGGCAAGTTCCAGGCTCCTGGTTCTGACTAGGCTAACTGGTGGGAACACGAGCCGGAACTGAGGTTCAATAGAACTATTGCTTGTTGGACTCATTATTATAATGATCATTATTGATATTGACCATACATTGATTATTAGCTATTTCAACAAATGGAGTTCGATGACATGAGTTATATTGCAGTAATTTAATGCATAAACCAAACACAAACTGAAGTCTCTCTGTCTCTGTCTCTGTTACAGACTTCTACATGCTTTGTAAGTGGGAAAACCTGCAAAATCGGCAGTGTATCAAATACTTGTTCTCCCCACTGTATGTGTTTGTTTTGGTGTGTTGCATTGGATCGATCACAATCCCCACAGTAGAAGGAAACGTTGATAGTGTTAAAAGGGAAAACTCTAGAAAACTCTGAGAGGGCTGATATTTCTTCTGTGGCAGTCTTGGGGAGCTGCGCACCGCGTATCTGTGCAGCTTACCGACAGCTCTATTGTGTTTTGGTACACCAGAAGTACATTCATTTCCAATGGAACGCTGCGTTTGACTTGCAGCATTGGGTTGCAGAGGCAGTTGCAGTGCATTCAGTGTGATGCATACATTTATCTAACGTATGCGCAGACTTGACGCCATTTTTTTTTATGTTGAACACATATCCAGTAAAATAAATAGTGGGATTACATAATAAAAAAAGTTTGACTGCAGAATTTTTTATTCATTTATTTGCAGAGTAGCATAAATATTATTTATTAAAATGACATTTACACATTTATTGTGACAGCCTATAATATACAATCTGTCAAATGTATATTTGTATATTTTTGGAGGGAATTGCAATAATAAATACTCAAGATAGTAGAGTACGCTCTTTTAACAATGAGACCAATGTTGAGGAAGGTGGTCTTGATCACACTGTTGGACCGGGACCAGCCCCGCAGAAAGGGCAGGTCTGTGTGGGTCCAGGGATGGTTTAAGTCCCTAAAGGAGGCAGGGGAGTTCCACCGTCTCGTTCAAGAGCTTTGACTGTTTCGAAAGGAATTCTGAAAGCCAGTTCGATCACCTGCTCCAGATGGTTGGAGCCAGGATCGCCCGGATGGACACCAACTACCGGTAGTCCAGCAGCCCAGTTGAAGGCCTGATGATTTGTCTCCGGCAAGCTAAATTCAAGTGAATTTTTAAAGGCTTTGATAGCGTTGATTGATATTAGAAATAGTTTATGTGCAACCTAGCTAGCTAAAGGACTCCCTAGTTAATAGCCCTTATGTGACATCAGATGTACTTTTACAGAATGTTTATAAGGCCTATTACTATTCCCAAAGTTGATTTAAAATCACATTTTTAATAATTAAATGTTACCAAATGAAAATAAAGTTGGGGTGCCTTCTGCGCTGATGAAGGTAGGCTAGTCTTCTCCAGGACCGCTTGTTGTTCAAAACAGTTAGCCATTGGAATTTATTATGGATCCCCACAATGCAGCAGCTACTCTTCCTGGGTCCAGCTAAATTAAGGCAGTTATACAAACATTACAATACATTCATAACAGATTTCATAAACACATTCTAATTGGAATCATTGTATGACGACCGGTGTGACGTTGTTCCTCTTCGCTTCTATCCTCGTTCGTCTCCACGGCCACATCCTGTTCAACAAGGTCCTCAGTGGTCACTTTCGTGAGGGTCATAATCATCTCACCGGGTCCCAGATCTTCCATGGCTGCACCGGTGGTAGTCATACTTGGGGATGACGTAGACGTCGTAGGGGGTCTCGCTGCACCGGTGGCCGCGGTGGTCGCACCTATGGATGACGTAGACGTCGTAGGGGGTCTCGCTGCACCGGTGGCCGCGGGACCCCCTACACCCTAGCTAGCTAAGTGGCTAGATGTTTCTTAGTTATAGCAGATACATTCAATCCCATCCTCGATCCAGATACCTGTTGCCTGAATAGTTTTATGCGTCAAAAAAGGTGTAATACAAAACCAAAATGAAAGAGCGCCCCCTTGTGCACATTACCACTTGTTGCCCTACAATAAAAGGATCCAGAAAAGAAAGAATATAACAGAAGCGCCGCTGGTCTGAAGCTGATGACCCAGACCTCGTCTCTGATACCGGTCCCCAAGTCCACTTCCTCCTACAGTCTTATTCAACATAGACATCAACATAACCTAGCATAACTAGTTATTAGATAGCTAACATGGACGTGTCACCTACTGTACACAGACATCCGACCAAATGATCAGGGGGAGGATCTACCATCATTTCTAAAAGACAGTACTGTGCAGCCGTTTTCATCGACCTGGCCAAGGCTTTCGACTCTGTCAATCACCGCATTCTTATTGGCAGACTCAACAGCCTTGGTTTCTCAAGTGACTGCCTTGCCTGGTTCGCTAACTACTTTGCAGACAGAGTTCAGTGTGTCAAATCGGAGGGCCTATTGTCCGATCCTCTGGCAGTCTCTATGGGGGTGCCACAGGGTTCAATTCTTGGGCCAACCCTTTTCTCTATATACATCAACGATGTCGCTCTCGCTGCTGGTGACTCTCTGATCCATCTCTACGCAGATGACACCATTCTGTATACATCTGGCCCCTCTTTGGACACTGTGTTTACTAACCTTCAATCAAGCTTCAATGCCATACAACACTCCTTCCGTGGCCTCCAACTGCTCTTAAACGCTAGTAAAACTAAGTGCATGCTTTTCTATCGTACGCTGCCAGCACCCGCCCACCGGACTATCATCACTACTCTCGACGGATCCGAATTAGAATACGTGGACACCTACAAATACCTAGGCATCTGGTTAGACTATAAACTCAACTTCCAGACTCACATCAACCATCTCCAATCCAAAATTAAATCCAGAATTGGCTTCCTATTTCGCAACAAAGCCTCCTTCACTCATGCTGCCAAACATGCCCTTGTAAAACTGACTATCCTACCGATCCTTGATTTCGGCGATGTCATTTACAAACTAGCCTCCAATACTCTACTTAGCAAATTGGATGTAGTCTATCACAGTGCCATCCGTTTTGTCACCAAAGCCCCATACACTACCCACCACTGCGACCTGTATGCTCTCGTTGGCTGGCCTTCATTATATATTCGCCGCCAAACCCACTGGCTCCAGGTCATCTATAAGTCTTTATTAGGTAAATCCCCGCCCTATCTCAGCTCACTGGTCACTATAGCAACACCCACCCGTAGCATGCGCTCCAACAGGTATATCTCACTGGTCACCCCCAAAGCCAACACCTCCTTTGGTCGCCATTCCTTCCAGTTTGCTGCTGCCAATGACTGGAACGAATTGCAAAAACCATTGAAGCTAGAGGTTCCTATCTCCCTCAATAACTTTAAGCATCAGCTGTCAAAGCTGCTTATCAATCACTGCACCTGTATATAGCCCTTCTGTAAATAGCCCACACTACTACCTCATCCCCATATTTATTTTTTGTTTATTTTCACTAATCTTGCACTCCAGTATCTCTATTTGCACATCATAATTTGCACACTTTTCATTCCTGTGTTAATAATGATAATTCTGTAATTTATGTCACCACTATAGTCTATTTATTGTTCTACCTCTTAAGCTTACTGCATTTTTGCACTACATTTTGCACTCTGTATATAGATTTTTCTATTGTGTTTTTGACTGTTTGTTTAATGTGTAACTCTGTGTTGTTATTTGTCACACTGCTTTGCTTTGTCTTGGCCAGGTCGCAGTTGCAAATGAGAACTTGTTCTCAACTGACCTACCTGGTTAAATAAAGGTGAAATAAAAAAAAATAATAATAATAATTCTATTACACACACACACACACACACACATTTCATTGGCTAGGTTAGCTGGCTAATGCGACCACCTGCAACACGTGTGTAGATACCAGAATTCAGTATGGTTGCGTAGCTTGCCAAAATGTTATGCAGCATTGATGCAATGATGCTGTCGGTGTGATCAAGGCTTTAAAGGGAACATTGCAGAGGAGTATGAACATGTTAAATGGTATTTATTTAAAATAAGACGTTGGGTCTGCAGAGGAACGGATTGTGTTTAAGTCTTACCCAGAGTTTCCATGTCAATTGTTTCTGACCATCAGATTTTAAGAGAAGCACATGAACGCAGCAAAGAACCAAATCCAATTATTGGAACACTTGGGTTCCGTGTGCACTTACTTCCTGGTGTCGTCTATAACATAACCTCTGTCGACTTCACATCCAAAGTAAGACTGATTTAATGTAACTTTTATTCATACAAAAAAAAAATTATAGAAATTATTATAATTATAGAAAGAAAAGTCCACTCTCACACTTGGAGGGGGTTCTAGTATTGCTTCAAATAGCATTAAATGAGGAAGTGGCATGTTGGAGATGGAAAAAAATAAGTAAGCTGGGGGTTTTTTTTTCTCACACAAACACTCGTCCTCTTCAGTTTCTACACACTGAGCTGTAAAACTAAACTGAGATGTCTCTCCCTACATGGAGCTAAAATGCTACAAACACAAATAACAACAGCACATTCATTTGGCATTTTTTCAAAACACAGCTTTAGGAGTCCATCCAGTGTCTGCTTCTATTCTGGGTTCTGAACATGAGAACAAGGACAACAGTAACAGAAGGAGAACTTTCTGGAAACTCTGTGTGAGTTCTGTTTGTCCCTGCATCAGGCTTCCCAAGGAGACTGGCTGGCTGTCCATCTGTCTCGTGTTTGGTGTCCATGTTAAGTCTGATGTGAGTAACTACAGCACGCAGACAAAGCAATCTGTCGTTTCTATAGGGAATTCTCTTTTCTGCAAAGTCTGCGTCTGTTGGTAAGAGGAGCTGAGGTGGTTAAGTTTCCTTGGTTTCTGCCTGAGGGGAGGGGAGAGCTGTAGCAAACAGACAAAGAGGTCTGTAGTCCTGGTGGTCTGTAGTAGGCAGACAGTCTTTTTTTTAGTCTTTCATAACAGGGTCGAAGAAATCAGGAAGTCCACCTCAGACGACGTGCCATAGACTGCACAAACACACAAACAAACATACACCCCCCAGTGGGTCCCTAAGTGGTACGTTCCTCCCCATTAGCCTCCTGCTTGGTCCTCCTCAGATTGCTCTTCATCTTCACAAACTCAGGGGTGTTCTCTTGCTCCTCCTCATTCTTCTGCTGGTCCAACTCCAGCTAAAAACACAGACAGAGAAGCATGTTAGGTTAAACTATAGTATAAGTACATTTTGTGTGTGTGTGTGTGTGTGTGTGTGTGTGTGTGTGTGTGTGTGTGTGTGTGTGTGTTTGTGCTGAGTACCAGTATACAGTATAAACAGTATATTGCCCAAGCCTACTTAGATAGATAGATAGATAGGTACTTTATTGATCCCCCGGGGGGGAAATTTCATAGATTCTACAAGTGTCTGGAACTCTATTGGAGGGATGCGACACCATTCTTCCACGAGGAATTCCATAAGGTGGTGTTTTGTTGATGGTGGTGGAAAACACTGTCTCAGGCGCCGCTCCAGAATCTCCCATAAGTGTACAATTGTGTTGAGATCTGATGACTGAGACGACCATGGCTTATGGTTTACGTCATTTTCATTCTTGTCAAACCATTTAGTGACCACTCAAGCCCTGTGGATGGGGGCATTGTCATCCTATCCTGCCCAGTATTTTTATACATTACCCTAAGCATGATGGGATGTTAATTGCTTAAAGGCACCGTGCAGTCAAATGTGATTTGCTGTGTTTTATATATATTTCCACAATGCCCTTCTAGTGTAAGAGCTGTTTGAAAATACCACCTGAAATTTCTTCCTGTTTTGGTGGGATGGAGTTTTGGCCTCCCATGGTGACATCACCAGGCAGTAAATGAGTCAATAGACCAATAAGAGAGTTCCAAACCTCTCTGCCAATAACAGCTTTAACAGCGTTTTCCCCTCCCCACTCAGACCACTCCCAGACAGTCCTAGCTAGATTACTGCTTGAGAAATCTCTCTTTGATAAGTTGCTGCATTGGACCTTTATTTAACTCAGGAACCACACCTGTGTGGAAGAACCTTTTTATACATCATTTACTCAAGTGTTTCCATGATGTTGGCAGCAGTTACCTGTAGGTTTACAGTGTTGGGTGTGTGTAAGTATCCCAGTCTGGGTGTGGACGTGTGCGTTTACCTGTTCTAGTTTCTGGTGTCTCTTCATTAATTCTACCTCCAGGTCGCTCCTCTTGGTGTGGGCCTCCTGCTCCTCCCGCTGGGCCTTGAGAACCTGCTCTCTCTTCCTCTGCTCCAGAACCTTCTGGAGCTCCGGCTTGTTCTGGGGAGCCAGGCCCCTAAGAGAAACAACCAATCACAGGAGATGTTAGTACAAACATCCTCTTTTGATAATAAAGCTCTCACTTTCTTTTACTCCCAAATTGAGAAGTGACTTGAGCCGTCTCCTTCTGCTAGATATGACATGACATTGATGAAATGTTTCCATTTTGTTGTTACGCAACGGTGTTGAGTTGGGAGTTTTATGATATCAATATTAAAACAGAGAACAGGGCCATCCGAGTACAAACACCCATTAGTGGGATGACCATAATATTACCATTATATAACCATCAGAACACTCACTTTATAACTAATAAATGTTGTATCCAATGACATTATTGAAATGTTGTTCATTAGAGGCCAAAACAAGACAAGTGGGTCTTAAAACACCTCCCTCCATATAAAACTATACATCTCCATATAAAACTATACATCTCCATATAAAACTATACATCTCCATATAAAACTATACATCTCCATATAAAACTATACATCTCCATATAAAACTATACATCTCTATATAAGGAGTGAGGAATGTTTATAGTTCTGACCTCTTATCAAATCACTACTCCATGTAGACAGAGGAGATGTACAGTGAGAGATCATACTACACACACTAGTTATCTAATAGCCACAGACCCTACCCACCCCTGTAGTCAACTAGTTATCTAATAACCACAGACCCTACCCACCCCTGTAGTCAACTAGTTATCTAATAACCACAGACCCTACCCACCCCTGTAGTCAACTAGTTATCTAATAACCACAGACCCTACCCACCCCTGTAGTCAACTAGTTATCTAATAACCACAGACCCTACCCACCCCTGTAGTCAACTAGTTATCTAATAACCACAGACCCTACCCACCCCTGTAGTCAACTAGTTATCTAATAACCACAGACCCTACCCACCCCTGTAGTCAACTAGTTATCTAATAACCACAGACCCTACTCACCCCTGTAGTCAACTAGTTATCTAATAACCACAGACCCTACCCACCCCTGTAGTCAACTAGTTATCTAATAAGTAACTGATGCATAATAGTGTGTGTGTTACAATTAGAACAGAGGTAGTTAGCGATAAGTAAGAGACTATGTGGGGATGGTGTAGCATAGTGTTTAAGAGACTATGTGGGGATGGTGTAGCATAGTGTTTAAGAGACTATGTGGGGATGGTGTAGCATAGTGTTTAAGAGACTATGTGGGGATGGTGTAGCATAGTGTTTAAGAGACTATGTGGGGATGGTGTAGCATAGTGTTTAAGAGTGTAAGAGACTATGTGGGGATGGTGTAGCATAGTGTTTAAGAGACTATGTGGGGATGGTGTAGCATAGTGTTTAAGAGACTATGTGGGGATGGTGTAGCATAGTGTTTAAGAGACTATGTGGGGATGGTGTAGCATAGTGTTTAAGAGTGTAAGAGACTATGTGGGGATGGTGTAGCATAGTGTTTAAGAGACTATGTGGGGATGGTGTAGCATAGTGTTTAAGAGTGTTAGGTCACTGGTTTGAATGCAAGGTGTAAAACATCTGCCGTTGTGTCCTTGAGCAAGGCAGTTAACCCCCAACAAGAACTGCTCCCTGGGCTCTGCCTGAAGATGTAAATAAACAGAGGCTATATAGTTCAGAAACCAACATTGAAAGACATAGCACGTTCACGTTCCCCCTCGCCTTCCCCTCCTCCCGCCATAGCTCTGTGTTAATGTCCAGCGTTGCTAACAGACAGGGAATAGCGATGTAACAGCTGTCTACACACTGTGTGTTAATGTTATATATATATATAGCAGAGCAATAAGGCTTTGAGCATCTGTCCATTCAGCGGGAGAAAATACACTGAGCCTCGGCACTGATGCTGTCAATCAAAGCCACACACAGCCATGCATGCAAGCACACGAGCATACACGCATAACCAGAGCATACCACTGTCCATTCTGTAACTTACGTTTCCCAAGTGGCAACTCAAGGTATTACAAAAACATTCAGCCCAAAAAAATGTTTCTCAATTCACCAAGACCCATCCATTTATTTTACCCACCTGCTCAGTGCAGAACTTTTCACTGGAAACAAAGTTATAGATTGTAAAAAAAAAAAGATATTGAAAGTGATCGGGCAGGAGAACCCTTCACATGCAGTAAGTGCAGGTTGTTGTGTAATAATTCTGAGACAATAGAATTAACTAAAGATTTTATATAATAATCCTTATTAAAGTTTAATGTTTTAAGGTTTATATAACAGTACTGTTATGTACCTCCCACGGGGGTACCCCAATACACGATGTCATAGCATAGCAACACAATGCATTAGAACACACTAACAGATCCAGGATCAGCTGAGTCAACCCTCAACCCTAACCTTAACCGACACTGGATTATAAACAGAATCAGTAGGCAGTAGGATAAACCTTTGATAGATCAACAAAGTCTGTGTGCAGAGTAGAACGCTAGGGTTATATACTGTTCATATCAACATCCTGAATGGCTTGGATCTTATCCACCCTCGGTCTACCATAACACAGTGATATGCCCAGGGTGGGTCAGTCAAAGCAAGATAAACTGGTGGGAATAGAGACTTGTTTACAGGACCAGGGATATAGACAACTAGGAAATTAAATGTCGTAGAAACATGAGAAATGTTGTCCAAAAGTCCACTCACATCTTCTGGTTCATCATGAGTTCTCGATGGAGGTCCTGGTGGTTTCTGGAGCCCTTGACTGGGTTCAACAGCTTCTTGGGTTTGATCATCTCCTCACAGTCCACCTCCAGATAATCCGGCTCAGCCATCACACTCCTACCCCGAGACAGAGACAGACCTGGGTCCACACACAGATATAACAAGGGGTGAAGACGGCATTCATTATGTTATGAGTCATTTATTATACATCTCAATTCATTGATTCAATTACACACTTTAATGGTCAACTATTTTTATTTTTTTAACCTTTAAGTAGGCAAGTCAGCCTGGTTAAATAAAGGTTAAATAAAAAAAACATAGGCTATGAAATATTACCACTACCTGATTAATACACACAATTATCACATTTTGTTGTTTCTGGCTTACTTACAAAAGCCATTCATAATATTGATTTTGTTAGTCATTCTCAATGACGGGAACCGGTTTGGAGAATGGCGTTCAGAGAGACTGTGTTCAGATTTGGTACGGTATGGACCATTCAAAACAGGCGAGCTGTAATGTTTATACCTCAACACTAGAGGTCGCCGCTGCCTCACATCCCAGAGACGAACAAAGAGCCAGTTCCATAACAAGGCGGTGGATAAACAACCATGTCTCAGAGAGGAACAGTAGATACAGAACATGTACGCACTAACTAGCTGTAAGTCGCTCTGGATAAGAGTGTCTGCTAAATTACTCAAATGTAAATAATAAAACAGAACCAGTACCAGTACCAGTACCAGGGGTACTGAGGTAGATATGTACATGTAGGCAGGAAATAGGAGAAAATGACTGGTAGCAGGATAAATAATTATAAACAGTATGACAGCAGCATAAAGTGGTGTGACTGTATGTGTGATAGGCGTATATACAGTGCATGTAAACAGGGTACACTGTCTGTCTGTCTGTCTTTGCTTTGTATGTGTGTTGCTGCTGCGCATGGAGTAGCGGAAAAGTATCCATTCGCTTAACACATCTGGTGCCACTTCCTCTCTGCCCCAGGGGAAGAGGAAGTGACATAAGTTGAAAGGACCCAGGCTCACCCCCAAAACCCCATATTCTAAGTGGCTTCCTCTCCTCATCTCATCTTCTTCATGATCAATCATCTGGCATGACCTGACTGATGAAAACATCTACCTGTGTTTTAGAAAGGATACAAGGGAAGGAAGCCATTTCAGAGTGTGGAGACATGTCCTCTCCCTTCTGGCCTCTGACCGACAGACATTCAGAGAGCTGTGATCAATGTTACCTCCAATTTTTGTTGTCTGCTGAGAGCAAACTTGAAAGTTGTGAAAATTCAGCACAACTTCCAGCGTGCATTTACTGTGAACACTGAGGCTGTACCCACTTTAAGTTACCATTTTAATAGTGGCCAAGTAGGCTACTGTGGCTATTTGATCATAATGTAGGCCTACCAGAGTGGCCTACCATCAAAAACAAATGGAGAAAATGCCTCCCGTAAAATTCCATGAGACTTTTGAAAGAAAGTATGCAGGGCTTGACATCGACCTGTTTATCCACTTGTCCATCAGACAAGGTGAAAATGTTGTTGTGTAGTTTAACGCAAGAAACCACTTCACTTTAAAATGCATTATTATTCCCATACCATTATTACAGCGAATCAGGCGAATGATGCTGCCTTCTATTGGCTACTTAAAAGACAAAAAAACACCCTCTTTACCTGACTCGCTGATGTCTAGAAACGTACACGTTTTGTGCTCTTGTAAGAAGCAATTACTGACTTCTATAACTGGACTAATAAACGCACTAACTACCAAAGGATATGAACAATATGTGCACACCTGGCTACATGCATCTCTTGCTTCGATCTCAAAACAAGCGCATCTACTCAGTACAGCTCATGCTGTAAACACAGTCCAGTTCAAAGTAAAATGCTCTGATTGGTTATGCCGCACCGGTCTGTGTAGAGTACGGGTACCGGCTGAGTCGTGTGTGTCAACGCAATAGAATCCTACTGCCTACAACAAAATCTCTTGCATACTAAGTCTTGCATAGTTCATTATGTTTCGGTACATTGCATTGAAAGTGGCTAATATTGCATTGATTCGATCACAATTGCCACAGTAAGAGGAAACGTTGATAGTGTTAACAGGAAAAACTCTAGAAAGTTAAGTTCAATCTCATGCTTCTCTCCGTGGGCTGATACAATACTGTCACACACACACACACACACACACACACACACACACACACACACACACACACACACACACACACACACACACACACACACACACACACACACACACACACACACACACACACAGAGCGAGAGAGAAAACAAACATACCCTCACATCTTATCCTGACATACAACATCTGTCAACACCAATCAACACCAAGAACGAAATATGATTTTAGGCCTAAATAAATATAAGCAGCTTTCAGCAGTGTGCGTGAACGTGTGTAGAGGACCTTTGACAAGTGCACTTCCTGCAATCCAGGCTTCCCCATTAAAGCAGCTCTTTCATGTTTATAGGTGTAGGAACCAGATGGCAAGTGTGTGAGTCTTCAGTTAGTCCTGACAAGCTCACTAGAGGAACTAATACTCTGCAAAAACACTGCTATATGGTCAGAGGACAACGTCGTACACGGAGAGGAGAGTAAAACCTTGGTCTTCATCATTGCTGTTGACTTTTTTCATGACGGCCACAACCTCTACGTTAACACGATCTCACATGCTGTGTCTGAGTGACACTGGGAAACCAGGGGGCGGGAGAGAGGGGTGAAAGGTCAAAATTAACAGAACGAGAGAGAGAGAGAGCGGAACTAGGCCATTCATTACAATCAGAGGCTGTCAACATCTCATAGCAATACTACTAGTAAGTGAACTAATGGGTGAGTACTTTCTCATGGATGTTCACTTGTGTTTGCATTTATAAGAGAGAGAGAGAGAGAGGGAGAGAGGGAGGGATGGAGTGATACTGTGAGTGTGTACAAAGTAGGTGTGTGTGGGTGTGTGTGAGTCCCTGAGTCTACACTGGCAGGTTACATTAGAGCTGATTGAATGGCAGTCTTGGCACTGCACACATACAGTGCTGCACTGGGCTATTGCATCAGAACTGATCGTCCTTCACTGGGACTGCAGGAACTAACAGCTAACGCACACGCACACGCACTTCCTGTTGTTGTCTATTAGGGTGTGAGTGATGACTGGTGTCGATGGTGATGGTGGAAAAAAGTAAGAGATGTGTATAAAACCGTCTCTCTTTGTCCATGTGGTTCTGATGTCCTCACTAGAGAGAGAGACCAGCTGGCGGCCTGCTATACCACATGACCTCTGACCCCCACAACACACACATTAAAAGGCAGAGATATCCAGCCTTCTAACCGACAGAGGCGGACTGAGGGATGAGGAGGAGGTGGAGAAAGAGTTATACTGTACGTGGACCGGGGATGTTTAGCAGCTCAGATGTTGGTTCTCACTTAGTACATCCACCCAGAATGAGTTTCGGGGGGCTGAGGTCTGGTTTGTATTTCCTGTCCCAGAGCGGGAATAGCAGAGAAGAGGGTCTCAGCACTGAGTGATTGCTGGGAAACACCCCTCCCCAGTGTCAAAGTAGGGTGGGGCCCTATACACAATCGGATGTTTCTCACATAGAGCAGCATGAGTCATGATCAGCGGGAGTCATGTGAGTCATGATCTGTGTCAGACTCGGAGCCCTCTAACATTAAAACATTGGGAATACTGAAACGTTTGTGAACTCTATTCAGCCCTGATGTCATTCCACAGGGAATAGTGAAAAAGTGAGACAGCCCAAGTACAACACACATCCTATCAGTCAGCCTAACGCTGAGAGATTTTTACAGCTACCAGCCAAGAGACACACCACAACAACCATGTCTACAGGCACAGAGAACGTCGGTGTTCTCAAACACACACAGTCTGTCACTTGCAGCGCGTGCAAACTGGTGTTTCTTGGGAAGAGAACTGCAGCAGCAGGATTTTCCCAACCATGCCCTAAGCATATAACTCACTATGGTCAGTGTATAGCACTTGATAGTATACTTGCTCCTAAAATGTGTTCAATATTAGACTACTAGTTACAAGCATCTTGAGTTAGGTTTATGTACAAAGCTACATCTATCCTATCTGCAGAAATGTTGCCCCCATCTCTCTGTCACACCCAGGCCTCTTCCTGTGTGGCAATCTGCGCACTGTACAGAGAGATGGCTCCACTTCCTGTGTACTCTACCACAATTTCCTGTTGATAAGAGCGTTATCTGTCTCATACTAAGTAACTAACCAACCCAAATAGCTAACTAGCTAACTAACTAACTAACTCGCTGATCCCAGTTTGACATTAAAACCCAAAGTCTCTCTGAAGCCTTTTCTAAGGCACTAAGAGTCGTATTTAGCCATGAGAAGTAGCCTCTCTAAGTAGGACACAAAATAGATATACTGGGAGGAGAAAAGCAAAGTCATGTTCCTGCCTCGTTAAGAGTTGTTTTTCAAGCATAGGCTTGTGTTATCATACACACGTTGTGACAGGCAGGGTGATAGGCAGATTATACAGTGAATGGAGCTCATTGAAAAAGGCAGAGACATCATTTTGAGTCACGCCATAGGAATGTGATGAACCTACAGAACTATTATAACAGTGGAGCACGCCCGTACCCACACACCTCAGAGAACAGAGGACGGTAGAGGAGTGACAGACACAGATGGCTGTGAAAATCAAAGCACATACATATACACACACACACACAACCCTGGACACCTGCCAACAAAATAAAACGATGGGGGTGGAGTAGAGGGGGCAGTTTGTGGTGACAACTGTCCCGCTCTCCTGTCCCGCTGAAACAATGGCTGCTGTATGGGCCAGATATACACCCTATCAGTTGGCACCAACACATGCTCACATAGGAATGCTGAAGGTATATCTGACCAATCATATCTCTTCACTGTATTTCAGACACCACTGTCAGAAGGAATGACTTTATTTCAATACAAACACTGTTATAACAGACAGTCAGACCCTTGCATCTCTCTTATTGGCTGAGGCCAGTGGTGAGCTAAGACCTGACTGAATGGAGGGTACGGCAGGGCGGATTAGACCTGACTGAATGGAGGGTACGGCAGGGCGGATTAGACCTGACTGAATGGAGGGTACGGTAGGGCAGATTAGACCTGACTGAATGGAGGGTACGGCAGGGCAGATTAGACCTGACTGAATGGAGGGTACTGGAGGGTACGGCAGGGCAGATTAGACCTGACTGAATGGAGGGTACGGCAGGGCAGATTAGACCTGACTGAATGGAGGGTACGGCAGGGCAGATTAGACCTGACTGAATGGAGGGTACGGTAGGGCAGATTAGACCTGACTGAATGGAGGGTACGGTAGGGCAGATTAGACCTGACTGAATGGAGGGTACGGTAGGGCAGATTAGACCTGACTGAATGGAGGGTACTGGAGGGTACGGCAGGGCAGATTAGACCTGACTGAATGGAGGGTACGGCAGGGCAGATTAGACCTGACTGAATGGAGGGTACGGCAGGGCAGATTAGACCTGACTGAATGGAGGGTACGGCAGGGCAGATTAGACCTGACTGAATGGAGGGTACGGCAGGGCAGATTAGACCTGACTGAATGGAGGGTACGGCAGGGCAGATTAGACCTGACTGAATGGAGGGTACGGCAGGGCAGATTAGACCTGACTGAATGGAGGGTACGGCAGGGCAGATTAGACCTGACTGAATGGAGGGTACTGGAGGGTACGGCAGGGCAGATTAGACCTGACTGAATGGAGGGTACGGCAGGGCAGATTAGACCTGACTGAATGGAGGGTACGGCAGGGCAGATTAGACCTGACTGAATGGAGGGTACGACAGGGCAGATTAGACCTGACTGAATGGAGGGTACGGTAGGGCAGATTAGACCTGACTGAATGGAGGGTACGACAGGGCAGATTAGACCTGACTGAATGGAGGGTACGACAGGGCAGATTAGACCTGACTGAATGGAGGGTACGGTAGGGCAGATTAGACCTGACTGAATGGAGGGTACGGCAGGGCAGATTAGACCTGACTGAATGGAGGGTACGGCAGGGCAGATTAGACCTGACTGAATGGAGGGTACGACAGGGCAGATTAGACCTGACTGAATGGAGGGTACGGCAGGGCAGATTAGACCTGACTGAATGGAGGGTACGGCAGGGCAGATTAGACCTGACTGAATGGAGGGTACGGCAGGGCAGATTAGACCTGACTGAATGGAGGGTACGGCAGGGCAGATTAGACCTGACTGAATGGAGGGTACGGCAGGGCAGATTAGACCTGACTGAATGGAGGGTACGGCAGGGCAGATTAGACCTGACTGAATGGAGGGTACGGCAGGGCAGATTAGACCTGACTGAATGGAGGGTACGGCAGGGCAGATTAGACCTGACTGAATGGAGGGTACGGCAGGGCAGATTAGACCTGACTGAATGGAGGGTACGGCAGGGCAGATTAGACCTGACTGAATGGAGGGTACGGCAGGGCAGATTAGACCTGACTGAATGGAGGGTACGGCAGGGCAGATTAGACCTGACTGAATGGAGGGTACGGCAGGGCAGATTAGACCTGACTGAATGGAGGGTACGGCAGGGCAGATTAGACCTGACTGAATGGAGGGTACGACAGGGCAGATTAGACCTGACTGAATGGAGGGTACGGCAGGGCAGATTAGACCTGACTGAATGGAGGGTACGGCAGGGCAGATTAGACCTGACTGAATGGAGGGTACGGCAGGGCAGATTAGACCTGACTGAATGGAGGGTACGGCAGGGCAGATTAGACCTGACTGAATGGAGGGTACGGCAGGGCAGATTAGACCTGACTGAATGGAGGGTACGGCAGGGCAGATTAGACCTGACTGAATGGAGGGTACGGCAGGGCAGATTAGACCTGACTGAATGGAGGGTACGACAGGGCAGATTAGACCTGACTGAATGGAGGGTACGACAGGGCAGATTAGACCTGACTGAATGGAGGGTACGGCAGGGCAGATTAGACCTGACTGAATGGAGGGTACGGCAGGGCAGATTAGACCTGACTGAATGGAGGGTACGGTAGGGCAGATTAGACCTGACTGAATGGAGGGTACGGCAGGGCAGATTAGACCTGACTGAATGGAGGGTACGGTAGGGCAGATTAGACCTGACTGAATGGAGGGTACGGCAGGGCAATGTTAATGTACCTCCATTCTGAACAGAGACTGTGTGTGTGTGTGTTACTAATTCAACAGGGTCATGTCGTGATTCTGCCTAGGACGTCTTAATCCAATTAATGTAGCTCTGACTCCCAATCTACTCTATACTTTAATCTGACAAGCTCTCTTACTGTAGGGAGGGGTGCTCTTAGTCTGTCTGTGTGTGTGTGTGTAAAATCAATTTTATGTGAAATACAGAGTGGCCGGTAGAGTAATGGTACTTTATTCTGATTGAGGCTCCTGGCCCTAGGAAGGGAAATCAATGCGGAGCCATAGAGAAGCCGTGTGTGTGTGTGTGTGTGTGTGTGTGTGTGTGTGTGTTCCTTGCTATAAAACATTTTCAGAGAGGTAGTGTATTATTATGTAAAATTTTTAAAAAAATTGTGATTAAAGCGATACTTCGGGATTTTGACAATGAGTCCTTTTATCTACTTCACCAGAGTCAATTTTTATGTCTATGCAGTTTGAAGGAAGTCGCTGACTAGCGCTAGCGTAATTGCTAACTTTTTGTTGCTTTTCTTTCAAAAATAAGGACATTTCTAAGTGACCCCAAACTTTTGAACGGTAGTGTACATGGACACCCCTTGAAATGAGTGGATTTGGCTATTTCAGCCACACCTGTGGCTAACAGGTGTATAAAATTTAGCACACAGCCATGTAATCTCCATACACAAACATTGGCAGTAGAATGGCCTTACTGAAGAGCTCAGTGAATTTCAACGTGGCTCTGTCATAGGATGCCACCTTTCCACCAAGTCAGTTTGTCAAATTTCTGACCTGCTAGAGCTGCCCCGGTCAACTGTAAGGGCTGTATTTGTGAAGTGGAAACGTCTAGGAGCAACACCAGCTCAGCCGCAAAGTGGTAGGCCAAACAGGTTCACAGAACCGGACCATCGAGTGCATGAAAATCGTCTCTCCTCAGTTGAAACACTCACTACAGAGTTCCAAAATGCCTCTGGAAGCAACATCAGCACAAGAAATGTTCGTCAGGAGCTTCATGAAATGGGTTTCCATGGCCGAGCAGCCGCACACAAGCCTAAGATCACTATGCGCAATGCCAAGCGTCGGCTGGAGTGGTGTAAAGCTCACTGCCGTTGGACTCTGGAGTAGTGAAAACACGATCTCTCTGAATCACGCTTCACCATCTGGCAGTCCATCGGACAAATCTTGGTTTGGCGGATGCCAAGAGAACGCATAATGCCAACTGTAAAGTTTGGTGGAGGAGGAATAATGGTCTGGGGCTGTTTTTAATGGTTCGGGCCCCTTAGTTCCAGTGAAGGGAAATCTTAACGCTACAGCATACAATGACATTGTAAACGATTCTGTGCTTCCAACTTTGTGGCAACAGTTTGGGGAAGGCCCTTTCCTGTTTCAGCATGACAATGCCCAGTGCACAAAGCGAGGTCCATACAGAAATGGTTTGTCAAGATCGATGTGGAAGAACTTGACTGGCCTGCACAGAGCCCTGATCTCAACCCCATCAAACACCTTTGGAATGAATTAGAATGCTGACTTCGTGCCAGGCCGAATTGCCCAACATTAATGCCCGACCTCACTAATGCTTGTGGCTGAATGGAAGCAAGTCCCTGCAGCAATCTTCCAACATCTAATGGAAAGCCTTCCCAGAAGAGGCTGTTATAGCAGCAAAGGGGGGACCAACTCCATATTAATGCCCATGATTTTGGAATGAGATGTTAGACGAGCAGGTGTCCACATACTTTGGGCCATTCATTGCACATACACCTTGCACATGCAGAGTTTATAACATTGTTATAGATGTACAGTGTAGCCTGTGGTTTTTACAGTGTATGTTGTATGTTATTTGTGTAGATTCATTGTTTAAACATTGTCTGTATATTCTGATCTAAAAGGAGAAGCTAACCCTGGATCAGAATCCACTCTGAGTCTCTGTGGATACGGTCCAGTTCTTTGTATCAGATTAGGAAGCGCAGAGAGTGAGACCAGACACACACTGCAGTTACAGCATACAGACACACACACACTGCAGTTACAGCATACAGACACACACACACACACTGCAGTTACAGCATACAGACACACACACACACACTGCAGTTACAGCATACAGACACACACACACACTGCAGTTACAGCATACAGACCTTTACGAGATAAAGACAAACACACACCCAGACCTACAGAGAAAGACACTTTCCTGCTCATAAATACAAATCATATGGGAGAAGGATACTGGAAATTGAGGAGAGAGAGAATTGTTCAGCATGGGCAGTATGTCTGGGGCTCAGGACAGTCTGCTGACTAATGGACATGGCTGTCTACTCCTACAGCACAGAGACATTATACAATGACTGATGTATATAGAGGACCCTAAACACACACATGTGCATTTTAGAGATGTATCAGATTATACCAAAAGGAAAATGGCACCTGTAACTGCCCTATGGCCAGAGTCCATTCACAATACCTGAGACATGGACAAATTCCATTCCAGAATATCTTAGACCAATCTTTCTTTGTGGGGTATTCCTTCATGCTGCAGTTGGTAATGTACAGTATATCCTTGATTATCACTGGGGATGATGATATGGGTAATGTACAGTATATCCTTGATAATCACTGGGGATAATGTACAGTATATCCTTGATAATCACTGGGGATGATGATATGGGTTATGTACAGCATATTCTTGATAATCACTGGGGATGATGACATGGATAAGCCCCATTTCATGGAGAACCCCCTACCAGTGTGTGTGGGTGTGTCCCTTACAGGAAACATGATGACCAGAGAAAGAGCAGGACTAGGAGATGATGGAGACAGTGAGCGGGAGAAAAGGAGGGGTAATTCACAGATCAGAAACAGATGTAAAGCGTTTAGCAAACTCCCTTCTAAATGACTAACACGTGTTGGGCCTTTCCCCTCTTTCTCACTCACTCTCTCAACTCACTCATTCATATTCTCCATTTCTTATTTACAGGTACTGTATCTCTCTTTCACTCAGCTATCTCATCTCCTTCTCTCTTTCCTTCCTCTCTGGCAGTTGATTACTGAAAGTGAAGTTCAGAGAAATTACTTCCTCTCTGACCTAATAACTTACACAAGCTTTTGGCATCGCAAGCAAGATTTAGTTCCGAATATATGTATACTCAAACTACTATCTGTAGAATTGAATACTTTATTGCCGTCAAGATGGAATCCCTCTCCTGTACCCACTGGACTATGCTACAGTTCTGTCTAGTACATATGAGATATGTCTGGGTTGAGTGTTGTTAAAGTTTGACAAAAAGGTAGCCATCGGTCAGAAGGACTCTTGGCTATAAGTGATCACAGGGACAAATCTCCTTGCATAAAAGTGAAATGACGCAGACACAAAACATGGGGTACACACACACAGACCAGGAGTGTCTCTCTGGTTGACAGTGAAAGGTCAGTGTGGCAGAGATGACTAGGGCCATGTGTTCCAGCCAGCAGAACTGAGTGATCCATCACTGCCTGTCTATGTCGTCACACACAGACACAATCTCATACACTATTTATTACTCAGACTTCAGCTATTCAACTCAAAACTTACAAAAGGTAGGTAGCCCGCTTCAGTGACAATGTGTACAGCTATATGCCTGTCTGTATATTATGTCAAATAGTTAAGAGAAAAATCACTCACACATTGATTCATAAGATTTCAATACGTTTAGGGCATCTTACTTTCTCCAACAGGTTCCATAAACGCATTGGTTAAACGTCCTGACGTTTATAATGACTGGGTTGATTGGAAGTCGACAGATGGGCAAAACAACGGGATGATTCAGAATATCTGCAGCTTCTTTCTTCACTGTCCCGTTTGCGAAACAACATGCGCTTTTAAAGCAACAATGAGCCCAGAGTTTCTGTTTCGCAATATCTCGGTTTCTATAGCCTCCAATGAACACTTCTTATCAGCACGGCGTTATTTCAAGAAAATCTAACAAAACTAGATGGATAAATGGGGCAGTACACGCGGCCCGATGGATAGCCAAGGCAGACACGCTGCTTTGTGTGCGCTCATGAAACAGACAAAACGAAAACACACACATACCTACCTAAACTCGATCCCGACGCTACTTCGCCAACTCGACTTGTTTAATAATTAAAAGGACAACGTGGTTTTGAGCCTCATCAGTGCGTCCCCAGATCACTTCTCCTTTTAGGTGTGTCTGCTTTTGTGCTTCTTGGAAACTGTTCAACTGCACACACATGCATACATACTTACATACACATTCGGCCCATAGAAAATTTAAATGAATGCCGGATGGGCGGGCCACTGTGATGTCATGCTCCTCCTCTCTTTCTCTTTCTGCCTGGAGCTCTTAACTGGGTGTGGCAGGGTAGCGAGCGGCCGTGGCTGGGTTTGGGAGACGTGCAGAAACACACACACACACATCCATCCATCCGATACATACCAACCAATACCCATCCACATCAACTAGCTGCGGTGGAGAGGTTCAAAAGTTCCTCGTGAGGACCTGAAATGGTCCCTTCACACTGACAGAGGTGAATTGGGCCTCTTCAACTTGAGGAGGCTGAAGAAATTGGTCTTGGCCCCTAAGACTCTCACAGATGCACCATCGAGAGCATTCTGATAGGCTTTATCACCCAGTGTCACAGGAAGGACAAGAAGATCATCAAGGACCTCAGCCACCCGAGCCACAGCCTGTTAACCCTGCTACCATCTAGAAGGAGGAGACAGTACAGGTACATCAAAGCTGGGACCGAGACACTGATAAACAGCTTCAATCTCCAGGCCATCAGACTGTTAAACAGTCATCACTAGCTGGCCTCTGCCCAGTACTGTGTCCTGAACCTTAGACACTGTCACTAGCGGACTAACCTAGCCAGGCGTAAAGTAAACGCCTGAAACTAGATCCCCCACATTCTGGTCTTGAAACTAGTTCTGAAACTAGATCCCCCACATTCTGGTCTTGAAACTAGTTCTGAAACTAGATCCCCCACATTCTGGTCTTGAAACTAGTTCTGAAACTAGATCCCCCACATTCTGGTCTTGAAACTAGTTCTGAAACTAGATCCCCCACATTCTGGTCTTGAGGATAATTTATTTAAAGGAGTGTCGCCATTTTAATGTCCAAAAGCAGAAGCCGTGCCCCAGGTGTTCTCTTCCATTTCCCAGGTGTTCTCTTCCATTTCCCAGGTGTTCTCTTCCATTTCCCAGGTGTTCTCTTCCATTTCCCAGGTGTTCTCTTCCATTTCCCAGGTGTTCTCTTCCATTTCCCAGGTGTTCTCTTCCATTTCCCAGGCGTTCTCTTCCATTTCCCAGGTGTTCTCTTCCATTTCTCAGGTGATCTCTTCCTTTTCTGCTGAAAAACGGAACTTCCAGCAACTCTGCTAAGGCTACTAGCCGGCTACCACCCTGCATAACTGTGTATGCGAACAAGTGTTGATTTGATTTGATTCTACACAATGTTTTATCAATTCATTTAATACATTTGCACTAAAAACTGTTGCTACATTTGTTCAGCTAAATAGTCCAACTATTATCTGAACATGTGTGTATTGTGTTGTATTAGTGAGCAGATTGGATGTTGCTGTGTAGAGTAGTCTTCTTACAGATCAGCCAACACTTAGTCTGCTCAACTACCTCATCCTGTTTAAGTTGCTGTTTGAAAACACTACTTTAAGTGGCAGATTACAGGCTAGGCTACTATCTCCCCAGTGACCACATGGGAAGTTCCACTGATAGAACCCTGGGGTCCAGGATTGTGTGTGTTGGGGGGGACTAAGGACTGAAGATGTGGGAGGGGGTCATGGCGTAAATGGTATAAATGGCTAGCTAGTTAGCAGTCCGCGTCAGTGACGTCACTCGCTCTGAGACCTTGAAGTAGTTGTTTCCCTTGCTCGGCAAGGGCTGTGGCTTTTGTGGAACGATAGGTGATGACGCTTCAAGGGTGACTGTTGTCAATGTGTTCAGAGGGTCCCTGGTTCGAGCCCAGGTTGGGGTGAGGAGAGGGACGGAAGCAACACTATTACATTGGCAAGAAGTCAAGTCAGACCATGGTGCTTTCTCACATTGGGAGAGGGGACTCACAAAAGTGTGTGTGTGTGTGTGTGTGTGTGTGTGTGTGTGTGTGTACAATGGGTCATGACAGGGGTCACCACTGACAGAGACGACACTCCCACCAGAGACCACTGTTACTGCAGCCTCCCATCCTTCAGGAAACAGATGGAGACTGAGAGAGACTGAGTAACATCATAGGAATTAAACACTGCTTTTACAGTGTACGTTTTTATTAGGCCAGTTGAGAACAAGTTCTCATTTACAACTGCGACCTGGCCAAGACAAAGCAAAGCAGTGTGACAAAAAACAAGTTAGTTACACATGGTATAAACAAACGTACAGTCAATAACACAATAGAAAATCTATATACAGAGTGCAAATGTAGTTAGATTATGAAGGTAGGACAATAAATAGACCATAGTGGTGAAATAATTACAGATTAGCATTAACACTGGAGTGATAGATGTGCAGATGATGATGCGAAAATAGAGATACTGGGGTGCAAATGAGCAAGAATAACAATATGGGGATGAGGTAGTAGGCTGGGCTATTTACAGATGGGCTGTATACAGGTGCAGTGATCGATAAGCTGCTCTGACAGCTGATGCTTAAAGTTATTGAGGGAGATAGGAACCTCTAGCTTCAGTGATTTTTGCAATTCGTTCCAGTCAATGGCAGCAGAGAACTGGAAGGAATGGCGGCCAAAGGAGGTGTTGGCTTTGGGGATGACCAGTGAAATATACCTGCTGGAGCGCATGCTACGGGTGGGTGTTGCTATGGTGACCAGCGAGCTGAGATAAGGCGGGGATTTACCTAGTAAAGACTTATAGATGACCTGGAGCCAGTGGGTTTGGCAACAAATATGTAGTGAGGGCCAGCCAACGAGAGCGTACAGGTCGCAGTGGTGGGTAGTATAAGGGGCTTTGGTAACAAAACGGATGGCACTGTGATAGACTACATCCAATTTGCTGAGTAGAGTGTTGGAGGCTATTTTGTAAATGACATCGCCGAAGTCAAGTCATGAGTGAAGGAGGCTTTGTTGCGAAATAGGAAGCCAAATCTAGATTTAATTTTGGATTGGAGATGGTTAATGTGAGTCTGGAAGGAGAGTTTACAGTCTAACCAGACACCTAGGTATTTGTAGTTGTCCACGTATTCTAAGTCAGACCCGTTGAGATGGTGTTGTCTGCATAAAGATGGATCAGAGAGTCACCAGCAGCGAGAGCGACATTGCTGATATATATAGAGAATAGAGTTGGCCCAAGAATTGAACCCTGTGGCCCCATAGAGACTGTCAGAGGACCGGACAACAGACCCTCCGATTTGACACACTGAACTCTATCTGAGAAGTACATAGTTATGAATATGATTAATAATTGAGAGCAAGTATTCATTGATATTGTATTGCTAACAAGCATAGCTTCTGGCAAAAAAATGTTAGCATTCTTTGTATTGTAACAGATTTTCTTTGGTTTTCTTACATTTTCTTCCATGTTTGCATGATGAGTAAGCTTGCCTGAAATCTGAAGACATGCATTAGCTCCCAAAACGAATGCCTAGACTTTAGCTCAGTGAGCTAAATTTATATCCAGTCAGTTAGGCCTACATACAGTAGTCTTACAATGTAGTGATTGTTGATTCCTCACAACCCTGGTTAAATAAAGGTTAAATAAAAAGACTTGCGTAGCTTTATTTTCTGTTGTGGGTTGCCATGGAAACGTCACACTGATCACAGGCCTTATCACACACATCTGTCAACTGCCTCCGTTCAGGGGTAAGTCTCTGTGGTTTACGGGAAGTTGGGGGACTTTTTTATACCCACAACTGAGAAGTTATGTGGTTCCAATGGCAGTTGTTTGGGGCGCAATGGGTAGCACTACATTTGGTGATTCCGAAATTAGCTGGCATTTACCTAGTATTTATTACTAGGTATGTATCAATGGGCACATCCTCATACTTACTTCAAATTTTTCACATTTGTGTTTTTTCATTAGAAATTATTGCTTATGGGAACCTTCATGTGTCTGTGAAATATTACTGTTCTCAGATTAATATTTTTATTCATAGATTTTTGCAAAACGCTATATAGCCATTGTTTAACTAGAAAAGGAATGTTTGTATCTTGTATATTTGACTGTGCTTTGTGGTTGTCTCACCAAGCTACCTTACAGTTTTAGTGAATCGCTTTGGTACTATTTTGACAACTATGTGGTAGAATTTCCCAACTCTTAGTACATAACTCAAAACAGATACAGTTGCCCTCAATCTCACACAAATTATCATGGAACCCACCAGGTACAACCCAAAATCCGTAAACATGGGTACCATCATTGATATCATCCTGACTAACTTGCCCTCCAAATACACCTCCTCTGTTTTCAACCAGGATCTCAGCGATCACTGCCTCATCGCCTGCGTTCGCAATGGGTCAGCGGTCAAACGACCACCCCTTATCACTGTCAAACGCTCCCTAAAACACTTTTGCGAGCAGGCCTTCCTATTCGATCTGGCCCAGGTATCCTGGAAGGATATTGACCTCATCCCGTCAGTAGAGGACGCCTGGTTGTTCTTTAAAAGTGCTTTCCTCACCATCCTAAATAAGCATGCCCCTTTCAAAAAACGTAGAACTAAGAACAGATATAGCCCTTGGTTCACCCCAGACTTGACTGCACTAGACCAACACAAAAACATCCTGTGGCGCACTGCATTAGCATCGAATAGCCCCCACGATATGCAACTATTCAGGGAAGTCAGGAACAAGTACACACACTCAGTTAGAAAAGCAAAGGCCAGCTTTTTCAAACTGAAATTTGCTTCCTGTAGTACTAATTCCAAAAAGTTCTGGGACACTGTAAAGTCCATGGAGAATAAGAGCACCTCCTCCCAGTTGCCCACTGCATTGAGGCTCGGAAACACTGTCACCACCGATAAATCCACGATTATCGAAAACTTCAATAAGCATTTTGCTACGGCTGGCCATGCTTTCCACCTGGCTACCCCTACCCCGGCCAACAGCTCTGTGCCCCTGGCAGCCACTTGCCCAAGCCCCCCCCGCTTCTTCTTCACCCCAATCCAGACGGATGATGTTCTGAGAGCTGCTAAATCTGGACCCCTACAAATCTGCTGGACTAGACAACCTGGACCCTCTCTTTCTGAAATTATCAGCCAAAATTGTTGCAACACCGATCACTAGCCTGTTCAACCTCTCTTTCGTATCGTCTGAGATCCCTAGAGATTGGAAAGCTGCCGCGGTCATCCACCTCTTCAAAGGGGGAGACACTCTAGACCCAAACTGTTATAGACCTATATCCATCCTTCCCTGCCTTTCTAAAGTCTTCGAAAGCCAAGTTAACAAACAGATAACTGACCACTTCGAATCCCACCGTACCTTCTCTGCTATGCAATCTGGTTTCCGAGCTGGTCATGGGTGCACCTCAGCTACGCTCAAGGTACTGAACGATATCATAATCGCCATCGATAAAAGACAGTACTGTGCAGCCGTCTTCATCGACCTGGCCAAGGCTTTCGACTCTGTCAATCACCGCATTCTTATTGGCAGACTCAACAGCCTTGGTTTCTCAAGTGACTGCCTTGCCTGGTTCACCAACTACTTCGCAGACAGAGTTCAGTGTGTCAAATCGGAGGGCCTGTTGTCCGATCCTCTGGCAGTTTCTATGGGGGTGCCACAGGGTTCAATTCTTGGGCCAACCCTTTTCTCTATATACATCAATGATGTCGCTCTCGCTGCTGGTGACTCTCTGATCCATCTCTACGCAGACGACACCATTCTGTATACATCTGGCCCCTCTTTGGACACTGTGTTTACTAACCTTCAAACAAGCTTCAACGCCGTACAACACTCCTTCCGTGGCCTCCAACTGCTCTTAAATGCTAGTAAAACCAAATGCATGCTTTTCAATAGAACGCTGCCCGCACCCGCCCACCGGACTATCATCACTACCCTGGACGGATCCGACTTAGAATACGTGGACACCTACAAATACCTAGGCGTCTGGTTAGACTGTAAACTCAACTTCCAGACTCACATCAACCATCTCCAATCCAAAATTAAATCCAGAATCGTCTTCCTATTTCGCAACAAAGCCTCCTTCACTCATGCTGCCAAATTTGCCCTTGTAAAACTGACTATCCTACCGATCCTTGATTTCGGTGATGTCATTTACAAAATAGCCTCCAACACTCTGCTCAGCAAATTGGATGTAATCTATCACAGTGCCTTCCGTTTTGTTACCAAAGCCCCATATACTACCCACCACTGCGACCTGTATGCTCTTGTTGGCTGGCCTTCATTATATATTCGTCGCCAAACCCACTGGCTCCAGGTCATCTATAAGTCTTTATTAGGTAAATCCCCGCCCTATCTCAGCTCACTGGTCACCATAGCAACACCCACCCGGAGCATGCGCTCCAGCAGATATATCTCACTGGTCACCCCCAAAGCCAACACCTCCTTTGGCCGCCATTCCTTCCAGTTCTCTGCTGCCAATGACTGGAACGAATTGCAAAAATCATTGAAGCTGGAGGTTCCTATCTCACTCAACAACTTTAAGCATCAGCTGTCAAAGCTGCTTATCGATCACTGCACCTGTATATAGCCCTTCTGTAAATAGCCCACACTACTACCTCATCCCCATATTTTTTTTTTTTTTTTTTTTTTGCTAATCTTGCACTCCAGTATCTCTATTTGCACATAATAATTTGCACATCCTTCATTCCTGTGTTAATGATGATAATCTGTAATTTATATCACCACTACGGTCTATTTATTGTCCTACCTCTTAACCTTACTGCATTTTGCACTACATTTTGCACTCTGTATATAGATTTCTTCTATTGTGTTTTTGACTTTGTTTACTGTGTAACTCTGTGTTGTTTTTGTCGCACTGCTTTGCTTTGTCTTGGCCAGGTCACAGTTGCAAATGAGAACTTGTTCTCAACTGACTTACCTGGTTAAATAAAGGTGAAATAAAATAAAAAATAAAACATAACAGATACAGTCTGCAGGATATACACTATACTTTAAAACTGGTAAGTCTGCAGGATATACACTATACTTTAAAACTGGTAAGTCTGCAGGATATACACTATACTTTAAAACTGGTAAGTCTGCAGGATATACACTATACTTTAAACTGGTAAGTCTGCAGGATATACACTATACTTTAAAACTGGTAAGTCTGCAGGATATACACTATACTTTAAAACTGGTAAGTCTGCAGGATATACACTATACTTTAAAACTGGTAAGTCTGCAGGATATACACTATACTTTAAAACTGGTAAGTCTGCAGGATATACACTATACTTTAAAACTGGTAAGTCTGCAGGATATACACTATACTTTAAAACTGGTAAGTCTGCAGGATATACACTATACTTTAAAACTGGTAAGTCTGCAGGATATACACTATACTTTAAAACTGGTAAGTCTGCAGGATATACACTATACTTTAAAACTGGTAAGTCTGCAGGATATACACTATACTTTAAACTGGTAAGTCTGCAGGATATACACTATACTTTAAAACTGGTAAGTCTGCAGGATATACACTATACTTTAAAACTGGTAAGTCTGCAGGATATACACTATACTTTAAAACTGGTAAGTCTGCAGGATATACACTATACTTTAAAACTGGTAAGTCTGCAGGATATACACTATACTTTAAAACTGGTAAGTCTGCAGGATATACACTATACTTTAAAACTGGTAAGTCTGCAGGATATACACTATGCTTTAAAACTGGTAAGTCTGCAGGATATACACTATACTTTAAAACTGGTAAGTCTGCAGGATATACACTATACTTTAAACTGGTAAGTCTGCAGGATATACACTATACTTTAAAACTGGTAAGTCTGCAGGATATACACTATACTTTAAACTGGTAAGTCTGCAGGATATACACTATACTTTAAAACTGGTAAGTCTGCAGGATATACACTATACTTTAAAACTGGTAAGTCTGCAGGATATACACTATACTTTAAAACTGGTAAGTCTGCAGGATATACACTATGCTTTAAAACTGGTAAGTCTGCAGGATATACACTATACTTTAAAACTGGTAAGTCTGCAGGATATACACTATACTTTAAAACTGGTAAGTCTGCAGGATATACACTATACTTTAAAACTGGTAAGTCTGCAGGATATACACTATACTTTAAAACTGGTAAGTCTGCAGGATATACACTATACTTTAAACTGGTAAGTCTGCAGGATATACACTATACTTTAAAACTGGTAAGTCTGCAGGATATACACTATACTTTAAAACTGGTAAGTCTGCAGGATATACACTATACTTTAAAACTGGTAAGTCTGCAGGATATACACTATACTTTAAAACTGGTAAGTCTGCAGGATATACACTATACTTTAAAACTGGTAAGTCTGCAGGATATACACTATACTTTAAAACTGGTAAGTCTGCAGGATATACACTATGCTTTAAAACTGGTAAGTCTGCAGGATATACACTATACTTTAAAACTGGTAAGTCTGCAGGATATACACTATACTTTAAACTGGTAAGTCTGCAGGATATACACTATACTTTAAAACTGGTAAGTCTGCAGGATATACACTATACTTTAAAACTGGTAAGTCTGCAGGATATACACTATACTTTAAACTGGTAAGTCTGCAGGATATACACTATACTTTAAAACTGGTAAGTCTGCAGGATATACACTATACTTTAAAACTGGTAAGTCTGCAGGATATACACTATACTTTAAAACTGGTAAGTCTGCAGGATATGCACTATACTTTAAAACTGGTAAGTCTGCAGGATATACACTATACTTTAAAACTGGTAAGTCTGCAGGATATACACTATACTTTAAAACTGGTAAGTCTGCAGGATATACACTATACTTTAAAACTGGTAAGTCTGCAGGATATACACTATACTTTAAACTGGTAAGTCTGCAGGATATGCACTATACTTTACCATTACATTTACAGTAAATGACATATTGTAATGATTGTCAATTCACAAAACATGTTTCTTACAGTATGATCTATTGACAGTATACTCTGTTCTACCCTCAGCATTGACAGAAGACCCCATGGTGGTGGCCGTGCTTTTAGAGGGTAATGGTGCTTGATGCTGCTGTGAACCATAATAAGAATATCTTTATTGGTGAAGCGGGTTTCAACCTGGCCAAAACTCGGCGCCATGGGTGGAACCACATCGGCCAACGGGCGACAGTCCAAGTGCCTAGACAACATAGGGGAAACATCTCTATGTGTGCAACTATCTCTGAAGATGGTGTGGTAGGACATAGGCCATTACTTGGATCCTACAACGCTGCATACCTCAATGTAGTTCTCAATAAAATTTAACAGGCCTGTCAAGGTGAAGGGGTCACCAACACTACATGACCAAAAGTATGTGGACACCTGCTCGTCGAACATCTCATTCCAAAATCATGGGCATTAATATGGAGTTGGTCCCCCCTTTGCTGCTCTAACAACCTCCCCTCTTCTGGGAAGGCTTTCCACTAGATGTTGGAACATTGCTGCAGGGACTTACTTCCATTCAGCCACAAGAGCATTAGAGGTCGAACACTGATGTTGGGCGATTCGGACTGCCTCGCAGTCATTCTTCCAATTCATCCCAAAGGTGTTCAATAAGGTTGAGGTCAAGGCTCTGTGCAGGCCAGTCAAGATTTAGACATTTCCATTTCACAATAACAGCACTTACAGTTGACCGGGGCAGCTCTAGCAGGGCAGACATGTGAAAAACGGACTTGTTGGAAAGGTGGCATCCTATGACAGTGCCACGTTGAAAGTCACTGAGCTCTTCAGTAAGTAAGGTTCAGGTATGGTTTTTGGGGTCATCCCCGATTTGTGACCCTATGCCTTCCCCCGTACTCTCCTTTATTAAACCCTATTAAGGATCTTTTTTCAGCATGGAGGTGGAAGGTGTACGACCGCAATCCCCATGAGCAGCATGCGATGACATGAATGCAGACCAATGTCACGCTTGGATTCGCCATGCCAAAATGTTTTTCCCACGGTGCATGAACAATGATCACATTCACTGTGATGTGGTGGAGAAGTTATGGCCAAAAGCTCAAGGAAAGGCTTGATGCACCTGGATGCTAAATGTTATGTTTTATTTGCATTCATTGAATTTGTTACATTTAATTTCTTATATTTTATTACAGACAGTACACCTATGTTGCAATTATATCTGATTAAAAAAAAAAATATATATATATATATATATATACAGTATTCAGACCCCTTGACTTTTTCCTTTTTTTTTCCCATTACAGACTTATTTTAAAATGTATTCAATTAATGTGTTTCCTCATCAATCTACACACAATACCACATAATGACAAAGTGAAAACAGGTTTTTAGAAATGGTTGCAAATGTATAAAAATACAAAACAGAAATACCTTGTTTACATAAGTATTCAGACCCTTTGCTATGAGACTCGAAATTGAGCTCAGCTGCATCCTGTTTCCATTGATCATCCTTGAGATGTTTCTACAACGTGATTGTAGTCTGCCTGTGGTAAATTCAATTGATTGGACATGATTTGGAAAGTCACACACTGGTCTATATAATGTGCCACAGTTGACAGTGCATGTCAGAGCAAAAACCAAGCCATGAGGTCGAAGGAATTGTCTGTAGAGCCCAGAAACAGGATTGTGTCGAGGCACATATCTGGGGAAGGGTACCAAAACATTTCTGCAGCATTGAAGGTCCCCTAGAACACAGTGGACTCCATCATTCTTAAATGGAAAAAGTTTGGAACCACCAAGACTCTTCCTAGAGCTGGCCGCCCGGCCGAACTGAGCAATCGGGGGAGAAGGGCCTTGTCAAGGGAGGTGACTAAGAACCCGACGGTCACACTGAGAGAGCTCTAGAGCTCCTCTGTGGAGATGGGAGAACCTTCCAGAAGGACAACCATCTCTGCAGCACTCCACCAATCAGGCCTTTATGGTAGAGAGGCCAGACGGAAGCCACTCCTCAGTAAAAGGCACATGACAGCCCGCTTGGAGTTTCCCAAAAGAACCTAAAGGACTCAAGATTCTCTGGTCTGATGAAACCTAGATTAAACTATTTGGCCTGAATGCCAAGCGTCACATCTGGAGGAAACCTGGCACCATCCCTATCGTGAAGCATGGTGGTGGCAGCATCATGCTGTGGGGATGTTTTTCAGCGGCAGGGACTGGGAGACTAGTCAGGATCGAGGGAAAGATGAACGGAGCAACGTACAGAGAGATCCTTGATGAAAACCTGCTCCAGAGCGCTCAGGACCTCAGACTGGGGTGAAGGTTCACCTTCCAACAGGACAACAACCCTAAGCACACAGCCAAGACAACAAAGGAGTCTCTGAATGTCCTTGAGTGGCCCAGCCAGAGCCTGAACTTAAACATGATTGAACATCTCTAGAGAGACCTGAAAATAGCTGTGCAGCGACACTCCCCATCCAACCTGACAGAGCTTGAGAGGATCTGCAGAGAAGAATGGGAGAAACTCCCCAAATACAGGTTTGCCAAGCTTGTAGCGTCATACCCAAGACCACTCAAGGCTGTAATTGCTGCCAAAAGTGCTTCAACAAAGTACTGAGTAAAGGGTCTGAATACTTATGTAAATTGAATATTTCAGTAATTTATTTATTTGTACATTTGCAAAGATTTCTCGAAACCTGTTTTTGCTTTGTCATTATGGGTTATTGTGTGTAGATTGATGATGGGGAAAAACTATTTTGATCCATTTTAGAATAATGCTGCACTGTAACAAAATGTGGAAAAAGTCAACGGGTCTGAATACCTTCAGCATGCACTGTATAAGCTTCCTACTGGGTCAAATAAAATAAAATATAATTGTATTTGTCACATTCCCTGACCACAACAGGTGTAGACCTTACCGTGAAATGCTTGCTTACGAGCCCCTAACCAACAATGCAGAGTTTTAAAATAGTAATACAATAAACATTGAAAAAACAAGGCTGTATACTCAATGTCTATTCCACAAAAACAATGCTGTGTCCCATGGGTTGTATGAATTCCAGCCAATGTCGATTGATAGATAGATAGTAAATAATGGTACATGCAGGGTCCTTCTGTGTGTGACCTAGTTGTGAAGGACTGACAGACAGACTGTTCTACAGACAGATGTTATCTATAGAACTATAATAATGTGTTCTATATGATTAAAAATAATACTATTTTAGAGTTTCACCACAATCTCTCTCTCTGTGTGTGTTTGTATGTGTGCGTGTGCATGCGTGTGTATGTGTCTGTGACATACAGAGTAATCAATAGGAATACATTTTTTTTTAACCCTGTAAATGCCACAGAGACCTACTGCATACACAGTTTGGAAAATCAGTACACGGCTCTTCCTGCTGACTGAGTACATTTAATTAGTATTACTAGAAGTGACATTCCCAGATCTGTAACGGGTGGAACGGCCACCATATTAGTTGTACAACAGGGAATGTTCATAATTGAATACAGTTTTATTGACAAACAACTCAACCGACATTATAATATCTAATCCGTTTTACTTGTCTCAACACAGCCCCTAACCCTTCACCTAAACAATCTGACCAACCAATTCAACCGACGTTGTAATATCCAATCCTTTTTACTTGACTCAACACGTTCCCTCCATCATTTGTTTTACTGTCTGTCCTGTGTAGGAGTAAGAAACACATTATCTCATACAACATTCTTTCTGTGTCACTTCTGGTCAGACATACTGTATCTCCCATCTCGTTGGAAGCATTCATAATCTCTGTTTAGCTAGCGTATCGGGTAATAACAAGCCTTCAGCAACTGAAGTCATTGTTCATACAGTATAAGGAAACACACAAAGACTTTCAGGATGGACACTGTAACGATGAAAAGAACAGTAAAATGCGGATGAGAATAATTGAACCCAGAGGAGAGAACAATAGAACGTTTCTATTTGACTGTCCATCCCTCCATCCCTCCCTCCATCCGCCCGTCCGTCCATCCGTCTGTCTGTGTGAATAAGCTGAATAAGCAGGATTTCCAACACAGGAAGGGGTTCACAAAACACACAACATGACCATAGGAAAAGACATAAGGGAAATCAAGGTCAGTGTGTGTGTGTGTGTGTGTGTGTGTGTGTGTGTGTGTATTTGTGTATACGTCACACTCTCATTCAAACCACAGATATTAGGAAATAGGAGACACTGTTGTCAGGAAATATTGAAACCCCATTGTGTCTGAAATGAACTCTCATGCCCTATCTGAAACACACAGGCCAAATAACTGCCAGGTCGCAGTGGTAAATGAGAACTTGTTCTCAACTGGCCTACCTGGTTAAATAAAGGTTAAATAAATAAAATAACCAAATAACCAACATACCACATGACAGGGACAGGGCACTTTACTGTATGCCAACAATATCTATGAGAAGCTGACAGATGTTCTGTCTGTCTGTGTACAGTTAGTGTTTGTGTATGTGTGTACAGTTAGTGTTTGTGTATGTGTGTGCAGTTAGTGTTTGTGTATGTGTGTCACATACAGAAAGATGTTAATCCTTTAAAAGCATCTGGAACATGAACCTTTGCTATCCTGCCAGTGAGCCCTCTGTTATACAGTAGTATCACTGATCTAACCTGCTGCTGCTCTTCCTCTGGCTATAATACATTGGTTAAAAATTACTGGGGCAATGCATGCATGCATGCACATGTAGACACTGGCTGATATTCTACAATCAATGTGCCCCCTTTTGGTATGCTAATCGGGCCATAGTGACATCATCAGTAATGGACAGGGAACAAAGGACAGATGGGACAGCCATGGCCCAGTCTTGCCCAAGCTTTGTTACCCCTCTGTCCCCTGGGTACTCCTGGCACACACACATACCACACACACACACACACTAATAATTAGCTTGCCATTGGCCCCACCCATACATTGCCCGGAGACCCATCGCCTAGGTAACCGACAGTAATGAGCCTCCCTCAGACATCCTGGCAAGGTGCTTGAATACACACACACACACACACCAGTGGCGTACCACAGTTTCCACTGAGTGCACAAAACTGAGTGTACACTGAGTGTACAAAACATTAGGAACACCTTCCTACTATTGAGTTGCACCCCCTTTTGCCCTCATAACAGCCTCAATTCGTCATGGCATGGACTCTACAAGATGTTGAAAACGTTCCACTTGGATGAAGGCCCATGTTGATTCCAGTGCTTCCCACAGTTGTGTCAAGTTGGCTGGACGTCCTTTGGTTGGTGGATCTAAGAGCTTAAACAGGTCAACATTCACAAAGCTGTGGGGCCAGACGGATTACAGGACGTGTTCTCAAAGCATGCGCGGACCAACTGGCAACCTCTCCCTGACCCAGTCTGTAATACCTACATGTTTCAAACAGACCACCATAGTCCCTGTACCCAAGAAAGTGAAGGTTACCTGCATAAACGTAGCCCTCATGTCGGTAGCCATGAAGTGCTTTGAAAGGCTGGTCATGGCTCACATTCACACCATCATACCTGAAACCCTAGACCCACTCCAATTTGCATACCGCCCCAACAGATCCACAGATGACGAAATCGCACTCCACACTGCCCTTTCCCACCTGGACAAATCAAATCAAATGTATTGGTCACATACACGTTGTTAGCAGACGTTATTGCGGGTGTAGTGAAATGCTTCTAGCTCCGACAGTGCAGTAATATCTAACAGTAATATCTAACAGTTACACAACATATACCCAAATACACACAAATCAAAGTAAGGAATGAGTTAAGAATATATACATTTATGGACGAGTGGCATGGACTAAGATACAGTAGAATAGTATAGAATACAGTATATACATATGAGATGAGTAATGCACGATACGAAAGCATTATCAATGTGGCTTGTCTTCCGTTTCTTAAAGTGGCCAGTGGTTTCTAATCTATATCTATAGGCAGCAGCCTCTAATGTGCTAGTGATGGCTGTTTAGCTGTCTGATGGCCTTGAGATAGAAGCTGTTTTTCAGTCTCTCGGTCCCAGCTTTGATGTACATGTACTGACCTCGCCTTCTGGATGATAGCCGGGTGAACATGCAGTGTCTCGGGTGGTTGATGATCTTTTTGGCCTTCCTATGGCATCGGGTGCTGTAGGTGTCTAGGAGGGTGGGAAGTTTGCCCCGAGTAATTTGTTGGGCAGAACGCACCACCCTCTGGAGAGCCTTGCGGTTGTGGGCGGTGCAGTTGCCATACCAGGCGGTGATACAGGATGCTCTCATTTGAGCGTTTATGAGGGTTTTAGTTCCTAAGCCAAATGTATTTAGCCTACTGAGGTTGAAGCTACAGGTATGAAGTCATTCAGGACAGTGGGATCTACCGAGGGGAGGGAGTGCAGTGGAGTTGTATGCATCCTTCACATTAGCATATAACAAGTCCAGAGTTGTATTATTCCTGGTTGGGCACTTCACAAACTGTTTGAACGTGGGCAGAGTTGAAGAGAGAGATGCATGGTTAAAATCCCTCGAAATGGCAAAGAAAGCACTGGGATGCGCTGTCTGTAACCTCGCGATAACAGAGTGGATGACGTCACACGCTGTGTTTACGTCCGCGGAGGGCGGGATGTAAACAATAACAGCAATGGCCGCCGTGAATTCCCTCGGCAAATAGTAGGGTCTCAGGCTAACGGCTAACAGCTCAATGTCCGGGCTACAAAACTGTTCCTTAAGAGTAATATGTTTCGGATTACACCATCTGTTGTTAACTAATAAAGCCAGCCCCCCTCATTTACCCTTACTGGAAGAAACGCTATCCCTGTCTGCTCTGATGGTCTGGAAATCGCCTATAGTTACGTTCTCTATGGGGATGTTATCATTCAGCCATGTTCCAGTAGAACACAATAGGCAAGCTTCCCGGTAGTCTCTTTGTTCATGAACCAGACCCTCAAGCTCGTCCATCTTCTTATGTAGCGATCTCACGTTACCCATAATGATAGACGGTATAATTGGCTGGTATTTCCTAAGCTTTGCTTTACACTTCAATCCCGCCCTGCGTCCACGCCGTCGCCTTTTCAACTCGTCCGGAATATCAAACTTTTCCCCGGGGTGCAGCAGCGTTGCGTGTGCTAAATCCAGGAGTTGGGCTCGGTTGTAAATAATTGAGGACTCGTGTGTACGTTCGGCACTGAGAAAAATAAAAAGTGCCTCAGTGATAAAAAGGACTGCTAAAACCTTCGTAAAACATTAGCACTCCATAATCCTGAACTATTATAGCTCAACTGTTGCAAAAACAACTCACGAAAAACTGACGAAAAACATACTGAAACAACAATTAACGCACAAACAATGTCCTCTTGAAGTTTACTGAACATAACAAGACATGCCTCTATGGTATTTCCTTTGAACTTAGAGTTCCGAGAAAACATGAACAGGAAAAAACTAAATGCAGTAGAATATGAACAAAGTCAACTTGGTGGTTTTATTGCAGAGTGAGAAAATGTTTTATCATGACCCATCTTTCCACACACACATTTTAAGTTTTGTTTTCCATTATGAGATCACAGCACGTGCTAGGGGTTTTCCTTCCAAAATATATGTCCAGAACTGTGGAGAGAAAGGGAGAGGAGGAGAGGAAGAGAGTGAAGGGGAAACAAGAGAGCAGGAGTAGAGGAGAGAGGAGGATGAAAGGAAGAGAGAACAGGACGTTTGTGTTGATTTCTGTACCTGATAACGTTCCGTCCTCCATATATTCCGACCAGTCAGACGAAGCTTCCTGAAATTCTGACTGCTGATGTGAACCCCCGAGGTGAAACAGAAAAGAACACTGTCAGTCACCTCCCAGGTCACACACACACATGCATGCACACGCAATCAAGAACATCAAGACATATACTACATGACCAAAGGTATGCGGACACCTGCTCGTGTCCACATACCTTTGGGCATTAATATGGAGCTGGTCCCCCCTTTACTGCTATAACAGCCTCCACTTTTCTTGAAAGGCTTTCCACTAGATGTTGGAAGATTGCTGCAGGGACTTGCTTCCATTCAGCCACAAGCATTAGTGAGGTCGGGCACTGATGTTGGGCAATTCGGCCTGGCTCGCAGTCGGCATTCCAATTCATTCCAAAGGTGTTTGATGGGGTTGAGGTCAGGGCTCTGTGCAGGTCAGTCAAGTTCTTCCACATCAATCTCGGCAAACCATTTCTGAAACAGGAAAGGGGCTTCCCCAAACTGTTGCCACAAAGATGGAAGCACAGAATCATCTACAATGTCATTGTATGCTGTAGCGTTAAGATTTCTCTTAACGGTACAGCAGACCCAGACCATTGTTCCTCCTCCACCAAACTTTACAGTTGGCATTATGCGTTCTCCTGGCATCCGCCAAACCAAGATTTGTCGTTGAACTGCCAGATTCAGAGAGATCGTGTTTCCACTGCTCCAGAGTGGATTAAAATGTAATTAGACAGAGCAAGATGTATGGATTAAAATCTAATTAGACAGAGCAAGATGTTTGGATTAAAATGTAATTAGACAGAGCAAGATGTATGGATTAAAATGTAATTAGACAGAACAAGATGTATGGATTAAAATGTAATTAGACAGAGCAAGATGTTTGAATCAATCTTAAGATCTTTATCTATGTCTCTATTCTGACCATCCAGTCTGATTGGTTAATGACATCCAGTCTGATTGGTTAATGACATCCAGTCTGTTTGGTTAATGACATCCAGTCTGTTTGGTTAATGACATCCAGTCTTTTTGGTTAATGACATCCAGTCTGTTTGGTTAATGACATCCAGTCTGATTGGTTAATGACATCCAGTCTGTTTGGTTAATGACATCCAGTCTCTTTGGTTAATGACATCCAGTCTGATTGGTTAATGACATCCAGTCTGTTTGGTTAATGACATCCAGTCTGTTTGGTTAATGGCATCCAGTCTGATTGGTTAATGGCATCCAGTCTGTTTGGTTAATGACATCCAGTCTGTTTGGTTAATGACATCCAGTCTGATTGGTTAATGACATCCAGTCTGTTTGGTTAATGACATCCAGTCTGTTTGGTTAATGGCATCCAGTCTGATTGGTTAATGGCATCCAGTCTGTTTGGTTAATGACATCCAGTCTGATTGGTTAATGACATCCAGTCTGTTTGGTTAATGACATCCAGTCTGATTGGTTAATGACATCCAGTCTGTTTGGTTAATGGCATCCAGTCTGATTGGTTAATGGCATCCAGTCTGATTGGTTAATGACAGCAGTTTCCCCCTTCCTCTGTCACAGATAAAGCAGGTGGCCTACAAACACATCCGGCTCTAAGGCTGGGCCACAGATAAACCCTGACACACATGCACACACACCACACACACCACACACACACGCAACACACACGCAACACACACATACCCACGCAACACACACATACCCACGCATGCACGCACGCAAAGGGTATGGATCAAGAGATCAGAGTTACTGATCTGTTTCAGTTGAAGGCTTAACAAAGATACAAACGATTAGCAGAGAAGAATTACACACATCTGAACACATCACAGGACCTGGACAAAGATAGATTATGCCAGAGATTAAATGCAAAACAGAAAATATAGGCTTTTTCCACCAATTCAGTGCCTTTTGAGAATTGTAACTTTTGATTTCACCTAAATGTAGCATTCTGTAATAAAGGTCACACGTTCATCTTAATAATTTTTTAATAATTCAGTAATTGCCTATTAAGTGCCAGATAAAGTAAGAGGTTTGACCGTAACAGGGTTGACGTTTTCATCTTAAATCACCCATAAATACCCTTGTGACAGGGAGAATGGAAGCTTATTGTATGCTTTAGTTGTGTTTTCACTGGTGACCAGCCTTTGTTGTGTTTTAGCTGATGACCAACCTTAGTTGTGTTTTAGCTGGTGACCATCCTTAGTTGTTTCTTCTCTGGTGACCAGCCTTAGTCGTTTCTTCTCTGGTGACCAGCCTTAGTCGTTTCTTCTCTGGTGACCAGCCTTAGTCGTTTCTTCTCTGGTGACCAGCCTTAGTTGTTTCTTCTCTGGTGACCAGCCTTAGTCGTTTCTTCTCTGGTGACCAGCCTTAGTCGTTTCTTCTCTGGTGACCAGCCTTAGTCGTTTCTTCTCTGGTGACCAGCCTTAGTCGTTTCTTCTCTGGTGACCAGCCTTAGTCGTTTCTTCTCTGGTGACCAGCCTTAGTCGTTTCTTCTCTGGTGACCAGCCTTAGTCGTTTCTTCTCTGGTGACCAGCCTTAGTCGTTTCTTCTCTGGTGACCAGCCTTAGTCGTTTCTTCTCTGGTGACCAGCCTTAGTCGTTTCTTCTCTGGTGACCAGCCTTAGTCGTTTCTTCTCTGATGACCAGCCTTAGTCGTTTCTTCTCTGGTGACCAGCCTTAGTCGTTTCTTCTCTGGTGACCAGCCTTAGTCGTTTCTTCTCTGGTGACCAGCCTTAGTTGTTTCTTCTCTGGTGACCAGCCTTAGTTGTTTCTTCTCTGGTGACCAGCCTTAGTTGTTTCTTCTCTGGTGACCAGCCTTAGTTGTTTCTTCTCTGAAAGTGATGTTTTAATCCTTTAGGAATCCAGCAAGATTGGATTCACACAATTAAAATGAGGAATAAATTAGAATATCTAAACGGGAACAAGCATTTCAGTAACTATTTCAATTACTTCTGAGTATTTTGTCATTTGCATTACACTGGGCTATTACTACACTCCAATGTATTTTGTAGTAAGATACTTTTGAGAGCTATAATTTGTATTTTCAAAATACAAAACACTTTTCTATACCATTTTTTATACCGGTTCCCAATTTTGTGGCACTCTTTCACTCTGTATTGGCGTCTGATGGCACTTTGGTGTGATAAGAGTGTCTGCTAAATTACCTAAATATACTGTACATGTATTGTATAAAAAATGGACAATTGCAAGGCATGCTGAGTATTATTCTAATGAGCTCTGCCCCGAAAGAAGGGGGAGCTCATTTGCAACTGTGACCTGGCCAAGACAAAGCAAAGCAGTGCGACAAAAAACAACAACACAGAGTTACACATGAGAATAAACAAACGTACAGACAATAACACAATAGAAAATCTATATACAGAGTGCAAATGTAGTGCAAAATGCAGTAAGGTTAGGAAGGTAATACCCAGTGTGCTTTGCAGTTCATTTTGGTATGTTCATTTTTACTTATACATTTACATTTTGGTAATTTACCAGACACTCTTATCTGGACTTACAGACTTCACTACATGTTCGGGCTCTAGATTCCCCCTTGTGGTGGCTTGGTGAAAAACATCAACATTTAAGAATGGCCTAAATCTGCTTCACAGTATAACATTATCTTATCAGACCAACATAGTGATAGAGTAATGTCTTGAACACCTATAAAACATACCTTGGGTTGTCTGATAATGATGGAGGGTCTGGGGATGATAGGGCACTTCAGCCCAAGCTCTAAACCAATCACCAGCTCAGGATCCCACTCAGCGCTGTCTGACAGGCAATGGCAGGCCTGAGGTGTCTTAAAGCTGTGGCTCTCCCTCCCTGGCGGTTGACCATTGGAGTTGGAGTTGGTGCCATTCAGAGTTCTTGTTCTGGTGTGTGTAGATATAAAGCTGACATTTCTTTGGTGTGGCTGGTGTTCTAGAGGGGGGTCTGGTTTGGGAACCGGTTGGCAGAGAACCGGGCCCACCACCACAGGGGGTTCTAGATCGGTTCTGCTGGATCGAGAGGGGTCCGGGTCCAGGGACTGTGTAGGGTTGGCTGTAACTTCTGCGGGACTGCCGAAACAGTGGAGCAGCGCAGAACAAGGCAGGCCGTGCATGCTGACGGAATGTAGAGTCACAGGGAAACAAACAGACACAGCCCCACCAATGTCAACGGGTCTGTCAGGAGTCAGTCAACGGGTCAGTCAACGGGTCTGTCAGGAGTCAGTCAACGGGTCAGTCAACGGGTCTGTCAGGAGTCAGTCAACGGGGTCAGTCAACAGGTCTGTCAGGAGTCAGTCAACGGGTCAGTCAACGGGTCTGTCAGGAGTCAGTCAACGGGTCAGTCAACAGGTCTGTCAGGAGTCAGTCAACGGGTCAGTCAACGGGTCTGTCAGGAGTCAGTCAACGGGTCAGTCAACGGGTCTGTCAGGAGTCAGTCAACGGGTCAGTCAACGGGTCTGTCAGGAGTCAGTCAACGGGTCAGTCAACGGGTCTGTCAGGAGTCAGTCAACGGGTCAGTCAACGGGTCTGTCAGGAGTCAGTCAACGGGTCAGTCAACAGGTCTGTCAGGAGTCAGTCAACGGGTCAGTCAACGGGTCTGTCAGGAGTCAGTCAACGGGTCAGTCAACAGGTCTGTCAGGAGTCAGTCAACGGGTCAGTCAACGGGTCTGTCAGGAGTCAGTTAAGCCACAGCGTTGTCACCCTCAAGAGCCTGCAAGAGATACCTGTTCTCTCCTTTCCTCCAGGTTAATATCCTCAGATACCTGTTCCCTCCTTTCCTCCAGGTTAATATCCTCAGATACCTGTTCTCTCCTTTCCTCCAGGTTAATATCCTCAGATACCTGTTCTCTCCTTTCCTCCAGGTTAATATCCTCAGATACCTGTTCTCTCCTTTCCTCCAGGTTAATATCCTCAGATACCTGTTCTCTCCTTTCCTCCAGGTTAATATCCTCAGATACCTGTTCTCTCCTTTCCTCCAGGTTAATATCCTCAGAGATACCTGTTCCCTCCTTTCCTCCAGGTTAATATCCTCAGATACCTGTTCTCTCCTTTCCTCCAGGTTAATATCCTCAGAGATACCTGTTCCCTCCTTTCCTCCAGGTTAATATCCTCAGATACCTGTTCTCTCCTTTCCTCCAGGTTAATATCCTCAGATACCTGTTCTCTCCTTTCCTCCAGGTTAATATCCTCAGCGCCAGAAGAAGAGGAATTCTAAAGCCATTCTTCACTGTGTTGATGAGTGCACAGAATATCCACCGGTCAGTCACACTATCTTACCCTGTGTGTTTTTGATTCCTCCAGCTACAACACACCTTTTTCCTCCACCCATGGTTCAGTATATGATCTAAATACTTAGCAAGCCAATGCTTTATCTCTGTCTGGGTCAGTCTGGGTCTGTCTGGGGTTCCTGGTCTCCACTCCTCTGCCTGGTTGTGACTAGCTCTTCTTCTCTCCACTCTCTGGCAGTACAAAGGCAGGAATAACTCTCTCTTCAACACAGTGAACCCCTCTACATGCCTACCTGCTGTGTGTGTTTGTGTGTGTGTGTTTGAGGGGCAGCGTGTGTGTGCTGGGTGTCTGATTACCTATGCAGGTACTACCCAATCCGCCAGTCAGTTAGTGGGATGCTGGGGCTGGGCCACGCTGATCAGGTGCTACTTGCCTCTGGATACCTACGGATTCAGAGTCATATTTCAATATATTTCAATATTCTGTGCTAATGAACACATCTGATGCTATACCAGGTGTTACAGTGTTAAGGGTCACTTGTGTGTTGTGGTTGGGTTGGGTATTGAGGTCCATGACAGCTCAGCTTACAGCACTGAAACTGATAGGCCTCCGGTGAGAGAGAGAGAGGGAGAGAGAGAGAACTTGGCATATCTCCCCACAGAACAAGACAGAAAGGAGAATACAGGGTCAAATGCTCTAGGGTGACTGACTGATACTATAATATTTAGACAGGCAAATAAAGCATCCGTTTATCAGTCGCTCATCCAGTCCACGCTATCGTCAGACATACATATTCTATTACTCTGTATAATGATGAGGGGCAGATAGCTTCATATTCTATTTCAAATTGCAAAAACAACCGGTCGTAATCGGGAGTCCCATAGGCGGCGCACAATTGGTCCAGCGTCGTCCGAGTTTGGCCGGGGTAGGCCGTCATTGTAAATAAGAATTTGTTCTTAACTGAATTGCCTAGTTAAATAAAGGTGAATTTTTAAAAATATAAAAAATAAAAATACGTAGACTGGATGCACAACATAGTTCACAGAGAAGTCAACAGTCAACACAGAATACACAAGATATCATACATGAAATAACATGAGCATTTGGGCTAAATGGATACTTCAGGATTTTGGCAATGAAGCCCTTTATCTACTTCTCCAGAGCCAGATGTAGTAGTGGATACCTTTTTTATATCTCTGCATGCAGTTTGAAGGAAATTGTAAACTAGCGTTAGCACAATTGCTAACTAGCGTAATGACTGGAAGTCCATGGTAACTGCTAGCATGCTAGTAAATACCAAAGACTTCCAGTCATTGCGCTAGTTAGAATTGGCTCACACAACTCCTTCTAACTTCCTTCAAACTGGATGCAGAGACATAAACATGGTATCCATGGTATCCATCTGACTTTGAGGAAGTAGATCAAAGGTTTCATTCAAAATCCTGAAGCATCCCTGTTTGGTCTATAATAGATTATAATAATTCTCTAAAGTAGGCCATGACTCATTGACAGACCCACCTGTTTCAGCAGGAGTATTGACAAATCATGGTGTAAATAATAACCCATTTACCTTTCTGAAATCTGATACACTCTGCAAACAAACTTTGACTTAAATAGGCAGATCCATAAATATGCCTTTGCACATTGTCTCTCACCTTCTCTCTCGACATCTCTCTGTATACCTCTCTTCTCTCTCTCTCCCTCCATCCTTCCCTCGGTTAAGCAGCTTTGTTGCAGGGTAGTGTTACTCATTGACAAATTGAACAATGCGCTGGTGATGAAACATGCATGAGCTGCTTTGTCTGAGGATGTAAACAGAGCTTTAGTTTACACTCACTACCTAACAGGCTTAGACTCACACACACACACACACACACACACACACACAGACACACACACGGTTCCAACCCGGATTGTCTATGCATCACAAGACTGTTACCCACTGAGCTAAAGCCTAAGCATTATCAGATGTCTTCAGTTCTCAGGCAAGATTGCTCATAAAATGGACGTGAATCACCAAATGAGGGGCAGTATGGGATTCCTTTTTTGTTCGTATGATCTGTCTGTACATTAAAAACTGTCATAGTCAAAATGTGCTGCCCTGCAGTTGGGATGCAGTCGGTCCTGTTGGTATGACGTCGCTTCCAGAGGTCTGTCTAGACTAGAGCATGGCTGACCTCTAGTGGTCAATATTTGAAAATGCTCTTGTCCTGTCTGATTAAAACATTCGTTGTTATCATATCCAGTGCTCTCACAGTCTCACGTCAGAATTAGAAGTTCATCCATGTTTCTCAAACGTCAAATTTGAAGAGGTTGGTTACTTATTTGTATCGTTCCAAGGTTAACTTTAGGCATTATCTCCAATGGGTTTAGGTTAAGGGTTAAGGTTTGGGATAGGCATAAAACAACAATATCAAATACAACTTGCTATCGCTGGATTCGAACATGCAACCTTTGTAACCAGAGGGAAATGCTTACACCCATCTGCCATCCACAACCCCTAGTTAAAGGTAACAGCGCTCACTGTTGCCCCTAGTGGCCAGTTTCCGTACCATCTCCTGACGTCCTCAGACATGGATGGACGTCGAATACTAACTTCACGGGTGACCTGACTGATACGGTCCATAGTTATTGGCACCCTTGATAAAGATGAACAAAAAAGACTGTATAAAATAAATATAAATACTGAACTTTATGGAATACAAAGAAAAGGGGAAATAATATTATTTTGATCAGAGAAAGAGATTTTGTCCCCAAAAAATCTAAAAAATGATGAGTCCAGGTGTGCCTCGTGATGAGTCCAGGTGTGCCTCGTGATGAGTCCAGGTGGGCCCCGTGATGAGTCCAGGTGGGCCCCGTGATGAGTCCAGGTGGGCCCCGTGATGAGTCCAGGTGGGCCCCGTGATGAGTCCAGGTGGGCCCCGTGATGAGTCCAGGTGGGCCCCGTGATGAGTCCAGGTGGGCCCCGTGATGAGTCCAGGTGGGCCCCGTGATGAGTCCAGGTGGGCCCCGTGATGAGTCCAGGTGGGCCCCGTGATGAGTCCAGGTGGGCCTCACTTCGGTGGCGATCCACCTGCTCTTTCTGAGTCTCAGGTGGGCATCGTGAAGGGAAGGACGGGAAGGAGTTTACCTGCTGGAGGGTGCCGGGGAGAGTATATACTGAACATGAGTTGACATAGTGTGCAACATCCTGCGCCGAAGTGGGCCACCAGTATTTCTCAGAAAGGGATTGAGTGGTGCGGGTGATACCTGGGTGTCCAGCGGCGAGGGATGTGTGTGCCAAGGTCAGCAAACGATCTCTGACCCCGTGGGGATGTAGATGCATGCCGGAGGGCAGGTGGCAGGAGTGGGTTCCCTCTCCAGAGCCTGGCATATGTCCACATCTACGTCCCAAAACATGGGGTCAACAATACAGGAAGGGGCCCTCCGACGTGGAACCACAGGGTGCGGGAAAGCAGGTCCTCCGACATCCTGGTCCCCAGGCGGTAATCCTCCTCACTGACCAGGAGATGGTGGGATCATGGAATTGGAGCAACAGGAGACTAAGGATGACTTTGTGCACCTGGGCGGAGGTGATGAGGATGGGAAGGCTTTCCTGGTGCTTGGGTCAAACGGTGAGGGTGAGTGGAGCTGTGCATAATAGTCCCAATGGTCGCATATCCAACGCTTGGACCAGAAATGGAGAGGAGGTGATGTGCAGGGAGGAGGCAAGGGCCTGGTCAATAAAATTCCCTGCGGCACCGGAATCTGCTAGAGCTGTAGAAACAATAGATGAGGGACAGCCAGCTGGTGAAATCGATACTAAAAAAGCTTTGTCGGAAAGTGATGATTACTCACGCTTAACCCAGGAGACGGACAATCACGGGGCAGTCCCTCTGCTCTCATGGATTCCTGGTTGGGACATACTGGACACCGTTGAAACTGGTGCCCCTGCTGGCCACAATAGGGACAGAGCCACAACTCTCTCCAATTGCATTGCTCAGCCGTGTGGAGGCGTGTGGCCCCTACCTATATGGGTTCAGGCTCTGACTCAGAACGGTCAACGAAGGAGGGAGAGAGGTGATTGGGATGCTGACGCTATGGTCTGGCCATCCTGTCATAGTTGGAGTGGACGCTCACCCCCCTCTCTGCACTCCGGTGGATGGTCGAAGACCCCCCTGAACAGAGCCATGAACCTCTCATAGGAAGCCAGCTCCTCCTCTCCTCTCTCCCAGACCGCCGTAGCACATTCCAACGCCTGTCCGGTCAGCAGGGAAATAACCGTGGCAACCTTGGACCTCTCGGGGGTGTGGCCTCCCATCTGATGAGGGAAATAGAGGGAGCACTGGAGTACGAAGCCACGGCATTTAGATGGAGACCCGTCATATTGTGGTAGAAAATCCTCTGCTTGTTGGAGGTGACACCCCTCGGGGAATGTCGAGACGTTGAAGAACATGGAGGAGCTCATCCATAGTCATCCCCAGTTGTGCCAGCTGGTCGTGGTGTTGGTGGAGTAGGTATCTCTGTACGCTGACCATCTGGGAGATGACCTGATCAACTGCTGCTTCCATTTGTTGAGGCAGTATTCTGTAACATCGACGCAGGGAGTCAGGAAGCAGGTGCAGTTAGTGAGACTCATAAAAACCAAGAGAACCATCTGACAAGGAAACAACCGGTGGTTAGAGGACCGGCGACGTCGAGCACCGGAGAGGGGGAGCGGGAGTAGACGGGACAGCAGGGGCCCTTTTTAAGGTTAACAGCATCATGAACGTTACCAACAACCAGAACATTTTAGCCAAAAACCTGGTTGCCTCGGCCAGCAGGCTGACACTTGGCCGCAAGTTGATCTTCCAGCAAGACAATAACCCCAAGCACTAATCAAAATCCACAAAGATATTGTTAATTGACCACAAAATCAACATTTTTGTCTCCGGACCTGAAACCCATTGAAAACCTGTGTGAATTGAAGAGGGCTGAACCAGAGAGGTGTGGGGGGAATGTGTTCTCCAATTTCATAAAACATTTTAGAAAAAGCCTCACCCACTGGACAAAAACAGTTGTTTCAATGTCATTTAAATCAAAACAATCTATGCGATCATGATTCAATGTGGGAAAGTGATCGGATTTGCAAAAAGTAAATGTAAGGGAATTTCATATTTTTTTCAACCAACTTTTGAACTGACATCTGTGCCCAGTGGGCAGTGTCGTTATCCTCCCAAAGGTAGGGTACTGGAGGATAGAGAGTAACGGTGTCTTTTGTAAGGCACTAACTCCTGATAAATGCTGAAAATTAGGCCTGTGGAAAACACTGGCTTGAGATCTCATACGTTCTGTTCTATGAGATAATCTGCATAAGGCTAACGTCACTTTTTGAGAATTTTGAAGCATTTATGTACCAATTTTACAAAAAGCACATAAAGCCCATAGACTTCATAATTCATAAAGGTAATGTGAACTGACTGATATTAACTCATAGAACAAAACATATAAGATATCCTAAGCCTGTGTTAACTTCAGACCTTATTTTAGGCGTCACCCCAAAACCTTGTTCTTTCCCCATAGGGATGGCCGAACGAACCAGAGGAAACCCATTTTCGGGTTTAATGACTACAAGCTGGCGAGCTCTAGAGAAAAAAGGGTCTTTTAAAGATTGATTTATTATTCTTTCTCTCAGCAATTGTATTATTATAAAATTATATTTTGTGTGCATACAATATAGCTCAATACTTGTATTAATTATTTTTTATATGTTTTGCTCATATTTTTAAAGGGTGCCAATAATTATAGACCTGACTACACTGTAAACCACTTAAGAGTCTTGTGCTCAGTTGAGTGAAATGGCCAATAGTCAAAAAAAAGGAAACCACAATTCTGAACCCTAGCAGTGATTTTAGAAAGTGCAGTCTAAGCTAGTTTTCATAGATTCTACAAGGCCAGGTCGGCTAACTATGGTTATATTGAACATCATTAATTGTTAGGTACATATTAAAATGAATCTCAATACAAAACTGCTGCACTGGTTGTGCTTTGTATGTTGGACTCACTGAGGTATATAGAACGCTAGGACTACTATAATGCTACATTCATGACACATTGGAAAGTCAGAAAATACGGCTAATAAACTCGGAGCATAGAGTTGTGTGCATTCACGTGCTATCAACAAGATGCGTCAACCATAAACAAGAAAAATAGCCTTCAGTTAAACAATTTATAATGTCACAGCACGAGGAAACCCTTTTTTAATTACGAGTTTGATGGCCATTCAAATAGATTTTCCCATTCGGAAGGTCGTATTTCCAACATGTCATGAACTCGGTTTTATCGTAACCACGACTCCTCTCGAGCATGCCCTTATCAGACCACCGACGTCACCGTCGCGTCAAACACCGGTAGATGCGAATTGCAAACATACAACCGGAATCTCAAACCCATCGGTCGCAAGTAGAGAGAAAGGAAACCCACTTCAACCTAGACGTGACTCGGACAACATTTTATTCTTTTGCGACATCAAACACTCATAACGTTTACCAGGCCATTGCTTTATGACTGTAATCTAACCTATTTAGCTGCTTGACATACCTCTATTCCCTGGTTCCTATTATGCTTTCCCCGTCTTGGTTCATCGCTGGTAGCGCTCTCCTCCTCTCTCTTCGGCTGGCATTGGGGGCGAATGGACCACATCCATGCACAGAGGTGAGATTCACTGTCGATGTATATGTTGTCGGAGTTATTTTTAGTAGCTGTATTTTCTGTGGGCTAATAATAGTACATGCATGTTAGTGGAAAACACAGGAGTGTGTTATTGCCCAGTTTATCCATTCAAATAGAGAGTCAGAAGAGGAGTGTGAGTCAGGGGTTCACAAGCTACTGAGTAGAGCAACATGAGCGCTAAACAGTTATTATTCCACCGACCATTACTAATACGATTATGAATTGATGACGCTGCACTTCCGGTCAGATTCATATGTTTATCTAAATAGAAATCACACACGTCCTCCTTGACAACTAGTTACTCATCCTGTTTCTCTAAGCACCTGTCAGTCATGCAATCAGGTAGTTCTGTAGGATTTCTGTAGAATTGTTGTTTAGAACACTTGCAATGCTTAGGGAAATGTGTGACTGAGTGTTCTGGTTTGTGTTGTCTCAACACTCAGTGCAGACTTATCAGTTTCCTGCATGGAGCTGCCTTTCCTTCCCTCTCTCCACTCATCACCTCTGAACCACATGGCTGGCAACAACAGCCTGGCTTATGTTACATTCAGAAGGACACAAGCTCCAATTTAGTGTCCATTTACAGTGACTCACCAGGTATTTGTGGAATCTGTGCTCTGCACTTCCACAAGACTACCATTTGTACCACCAGAAAACAAGTATTTCCGCCTGGGGTAACCTTTTTCTAAACATCAGTGTTACCATGGTTACTCAATGGATTATCAGTCTGACTAAAGTCGCCCTAAAAAAGACACAATAGTCTATACAAGCCAGAATGTTGAATACAATATTTACACTTACTTTAACGGTTGTACATGTTCTTGGTTCTTTTGGTGGTAGGAGTGGAGACAGGGTATCCATGGTGGTAGGAGGTGGAGACAGGGTATCCATGGTGGTAGGAGGTGGAGACAGGGTATCCATGGTGGTAGGAGGTGGAGACAGGGTATCCATGGTGGTAGGAGGTGGAGACAGGGTATCCATGGTGGTAGGAGGTGGAGACAGGGTATCCATGGTGGTAGGAGGTGCAGACAGGGTATCCATGGTGGTAGGAGGTGGAGACAGGGTATCCATGGTGGTAGGAGGTGGAGACAGGGTATCCATGGTGGTAGGAGGTGGAGACAGGGTATCCATGGTGGTAGGAGGTGGAGACAGGGTATCCATGGTGGTAGGAGGTGGAGACAGGGTATCCATGGTGGTAGGAGGTGGAGACAGGGTATCCATGGGAAAGGGTTGTTACCTGATTTGTTGCAGCGCCGGTAGGTTCTGTCACTTGTATTTTCAGTCTCTTCACGCATTGCACGTGATGCACAATATGTCAACAATAGCCGAATGTAGTCGACCGAAGCATGTTTCCTCGCAATCATCTGTGGTTCGGTTAGATTCGGCCATATTGTGTAAGTGTTTGTCACTTGCAAATTGCAGCAGTATTGAAAATAAAAACAGACCAGCGTACTCAAAGTAGGGCTAATAACACTTCCCTGTGGATATTTTGTCTCAGATTACCTCCTACATAAGGACAAAATCAGCAGACAACAGGTAAAGTACATTCAAATGAAGTTTATTCAACAGTCTGACTTGTGATCGGACTGTTCACAAAAAGTGAGCCTACATGTTAGAGACGAGAGAGAGGAGTCTTCCACACTCAGATTCGTAGTCTAGGGTCAACGATCGTCCTGGAGCCACTGTATATGAATGCCTTGCCCCTTAGAACACATCTGATTCTGCTAATTAATATCCTGAAGAGCCAGGTGTTGTAGAATATGGAGTGTTGGAGCAGCACACCCAGTAGCTCTGCAGAAGGGTTGGCAGACCCTGGTCTAGTGGAATGTCTTTTAGAATCACACCATATAACAGAAAAAACATATTTATCAGTGCTTGAGGTATAGATTAATATCAGTTTAGATTTGTCCTGCAAAAGACTTCTTCTCCTATCAGGTAACACATGACAGGCATGAAGAATATATACTTCTGTTGAGTAGTTGCATGGAGGAATTATGGCCTGATTTTATTGATTGGCATGAATCTGTGATGCATAGTTTTCAGTCATTCCTAAAAGAAAGAGAGGGGGAAGGGGAGAGTTGAAGACAGATGGTAATAAATCAGTCAATACATTATGAAACCCGGTCTGCATGTGGCATCCACTCATTCGCATCAAACCAGTACTGCTGTTGGATACAAATAGCTTCAGTTTTGAGGACGAAACAACGGTGTTACTGTAAAGCCTAGGTATGATTCTACAACTTTATATATCTGCCATGTATCATGTCCATGAGGCCCACAACATGACCCCATCAGCACAGTGACTAGAAACGTGTGTGTATGTTCTTCTAAAAGGTCAACATTCCTTAGACCACTGAAAGCATGTTGTATTTCACTCAATGGTTTGGCAATCATATGTTTGGAAAATTCAAAGGACATTTTGGTCAGAATAGTGATTCAACGAGTCATGCTCTCTCTACAATTTCCCTAACCATGACGGTGAACCATATACTCCACAGCATGTTTGTGTGTGTGAAATAACACTTCAACAATGTTCTCACAGGGAATATTGAAAACCTTGAACTCAAAAACCTTGAATCTAAGAATCTTTAGCAAGACTGAACCATCAAATTCCAACACCTGGACATACAGTTGTCAGTGGTTAGGGACAACTTCTATCTCATCCACTTACCCACTGTGCCTTGGTTTCCTGTATCCATAGTGATGGATAAGGTGAGAGAACTCCGGGCCCTTGGTAATCTTGGTGTTTACTGACTTCTCTGTCCCCATGTCTCTTTTCTCTATCTCACTGTTCAAAGACACACACACACACACTCAACCCCTCTCTCTTTCTCTCCCTCTCCGTGTATCCATGCTCTCTCTTGTGTTGCAGACGGACTACTACTATGCATATACAGAGTGCGACAGTACAGGGTCACGATGGAGAGTAGCAATCCCTCAGAGCCGTGGATCCTGCATCGGACTGCCCGAGCCTGTACGAGGGACAGAGTGCAGTAAGTACTGTGTGTGTGTCAGAGATGTTTCTCACACCATCTTATCAGCTGGTTGGAATTTCCTCCAGTATTCCACAACAACCTGATTGGCTCTTTGGCTCTGCTCCAGTCATAGCACAGGGCAGAGCTGGCTTCATCCTGGAACAACAGGCCAATAACCTCAGAGCATTATATACACACACACACACACACTGGTCTCACTATGTTTACTTATGAATGTTCATGGGGGGTCTTGTAGCTGACTTAGCTTTTCCTCTCTAACTGATGCATGTCTGTGGATAAGGTTTTATTGACATACACTCCCCTACTTATTTATTTGGGCAGTGAAGCTAAAACTTTTAATTTGGCTCTGTACTCCAGCATTTTGGATTTGAGATCAAATGTTTTATAAGGCGACAGTACAGAATGTCACTTTTTTTTATTTGTTCATACATATCTGTTTTAACGTTTAGAAATGAAATCACTTTATGCATCTAGTCCCCCATTTGAAGGTGTCATAATTATTTGGACAAATTCACTTATAGTGTATTACATTTAGTCAAAAGTTTACTATTCCTAGTGCGCTTGTGACTCTACAAACTTGTTGGATACATTTGCAGTTTGTATTGGTTGTGTTTCAGATTATTTTGTGTCCAATAGAAATTAATGTTAAAAAATGTATTGTGTCGTTTTGGAATCACTTCTACTGTAAATATGAATGTTTCTGAACACTGTTAAATTAATAGGGATTCTACCATGATTACGGATAATCATGATTGAATCGAGAATAATGATGAGTGAGAAAGTTAGATTCACAAATATCAAACCCCCCAAGAGACTCCTCCCCTGGTAATGGTAACGGTGCGAGGTTAGCGTGTGGGGGCAGGATCTTTGTGCATCTTTGTGGGGGCAGGATCTTTGTGCATCTTTGTGGGGGCAGGATCTTTGTGCATCTTTGTGGCGGCAGGATCTTTGTGCATCTTTGTGGCGGCAGGATCTTTGTGCATCTTTGTGGCGGCAGGATCTTTGTGCATCTTTGTGGCGGCAGGATCTTTGTGCATCTTTGTGGCGGCAGGATCTTTGTGCATCTTTGTGGCGGCAGGATCTTTGTGCATCTTTGTGGGGGCAGGATCTTTGTGCATCTTTGTGGGGGCAGGATCTTTGTGCATCTTTGTGGGGGCAGGATCTTTGTGCATCTTTGTGGGGGCAGGATCTTTGTGCATCTTTGTGGGGGCAGGATCTTTGTGCATCTTTGTGGGGGCAGGATCTTTGTGCATCTTTGTGGCGGCAGGATCTTTGTGCATCTTTGTTTTGTTCTCTGGAAAAAGCTCACCTCGGTCTGCGTTTATCTTTTTCTATTTCCTTCTTTTTCCTGATTGGCCACTTTTCTACCGACTCCGCCTGGTTGAGCCAGATAGACAGACACCTGGGGAAAGGCTTCAAGACAAGTCTAGAGTACAGCAAGTTACCTTACTGAAATCACAATTCATGCATGGTCCTGCATATGACTGCTCTGGGACAGTTCAATTTACCGCAGTCCTGGCTTCCTAGCAGAAGGTCGTCACTAGTTACCACAGCCACAAAGTCATAAAACCTGTCAAAAAGCTAGTTTTACTTTTCATACATTTTTACGATATAGCCAATTTTGAGTTTGTGGCTGTGCTATCTAGTGGAAACCCTACCAGACCTCACTGCTGCTCCCCACCCACTCAGCAACGATGCTCTGCTCTCCTCCATGTTCTCAAGTCTCATCAACGTGATGGCTCGTTGCAGTGATATATTACAGCGTGTTCATAGACGTCCAACAATCTGTTGTTAACGCCACGTACTTTCAGAGCAATAATTTCTCCATCCAGCATCTTATAGTCTGTTTCTAGAGATGCCATTAGGGCAACATTGAAGCCGACAACGTCTACCACTGACAATGGCTGCATAGCAACTGCAATCATTTCTGTAGTCAGTGTTGTAATGTTCTTAGTCCGTCCTTTTTCGCACTGCTGTCAGAAAGGGGTTGGGTCTCATGGTGACTTCCGTTCAGCATAGCATCTGTACTGCCACTGCAGCTCAATTCCACCTTGCAAAGTTTGCATTTCACAACCTTTTAATGATTAATATCTCCTTCTACTAACGTTATAGCATTGTTGCGGTATTTTTTGAATTTAAAATGTTCTCTTTATGATAATGATCGTCACCTTTTAGTGGTAGTTTTGATGAAATTTCTTTCGGTTAAGGATAAAAAAAAAACAAAAAAAACATGAACACTCCCAATTTCGTTTAAACGTCACACCCCTACTGTGTACAAACTCACCCACGCACACACCCCCACCCACACAGCCCTTTTCACCAGGATGTGGGGATTAGTAGGTTTGTTCCCGTGGTTACAGGGAAGCCAGTGGAGGGCTGTTATGCATCTCTGAGCTGTATCCAGCCCAATTATGGACCCAGTTACTCCCCCTCCCCTTGGTGTAAACAGAAGGTCTACAATGTATCTTTTACCAATAAAATGTTATTGTTATGATACCCATGATCTCCTGTTGTGCGTTATACCTGCCTCTAACAAGCTCTGATACGTACCCTCTCTCTCTCTGACACACTTCCAAATGGTGGTACACACTGGCGATTTTAGCATGTAAATCTTGGTGGGGCAAACCGCAAAATATTGTTTTTTAGATGCATGCCAGCAAAGCCCCAACACAACACTAAACAATACATTCATTGCACTATAAAATGGCAACAAACGGTGCCCACAAACTGTTAGGGCCGACATAAAGATGTCCCAACAGCAGAGATTTCTTTTCAGCACCATGGAGTGAATCCTTACCACTGCTACACCTGGCTATCAGTGGAGCCTTGTCTGGCAGCAAAATAGTTAATTCAGCCTCATTTACTGCCTTTTACATGGCTAACTTGCTTAAACTAATGTGACTTGTTTCAGGAAACTAGGCGTATGTCGCGCGTCACTACTTCACAGGAGAGCCATTTGAACGTAAACTTTTTTTAAATCAAAATGTGTTTTTTGGCAGAAATGCCTTCTGGAACAGGTGAACTTTCATGTGCCTTAATAACAAACTTGTATGCCATCTGTAAATATGAATACAATTGTTAAATTTCGAGCCTAGTTGGTTTAGCCACCGAAAAAGACAGGAACCATGATTGGCTGAGAAAATGAATAGGCTGGACATCCCAAGAGATGAGTTTGGATTGGTCTGCCTTGTAGCTTCTGTCTATAACATGAGCTGGTCAGTATGTGTAGGTCATCCTTTCTAACGCAGCTTTTTTAAACTATATCACGTAGAACTTCTAGAGGACTGGGTTTTGAAGTCAATGGAATTAAATTAAAAAAAAAAAAAAAATTATGATAATTAAGGAGATTGAGAGGTATTCATAAAGAGAACACACAGAAGGCTGATGTATAAAACACATGTCTCTGGATAATATCTTCAAACTAAGGGCAACCATGGCATCCGTGACAGAGAGGGAGAAGTGTCAATCCATGTATACGGGTAAGATAGTCTAGCTAGCTACATTTTCAGATATTACACATTACACAGTGGAAATTCGTCCTTTGGTCTGATGAGTCCAAATTTTGAGAGATTTTGTTTCCAACCACTGTGTCTTTGTGAGATGCAGAGTAGATGGAACGGATTATCTCCGGGATGGTTACCACCGTGAAGCATGGAGGAGGAGGAGGTATGATGGTGTGGGGGGGCTTTTCTGGTGACACTGTCAGGGATTTATTTAGAATTCAAGGCATACTTAACCAGCATGACCACCACAGCATTCTGCATTTATATGCCATCACATCTGGTTTGCGCTTAGTGGGACTATCATTTGTTTTTCAACAGGACAATGACCCAAAACACACCTCCAGGCTGTGTAAGGGCTATTTGACCAATGAGGAGAGTGATGGAGTGCTGCAATCCACAATCACCCAACCTCAAGCCAATTGAGATGGTTTGGGATGAGTTGGATCTGGCTATCTATTCCGATTCAAGGCACTCTCGTGCCAGAGCGCAGAATAATTGTTAATTGTTTCCAGCAGCACAGTTACGGTCACCAACGCTCTGGATAACATAAAAACAGCCTAACCAACTCTGTAAAATGTAGTAGTATAAATCAGCCTTTAGTCTTGAAGTGTTTGGTTGTTTAGTACATGGCCTTAAGAGGTTGTGAACGATGCTGAATGGGTGTAGACAAGTTTATAATGTTACAAATTTATCAACTTTCAAAGCAGAATTACTTTCCCATTGTTCCTCAACTGTAATGAATGATATACCATTTTCTAACTCCGAGTCTCTACTTTTACAACTGCTCTTAAACGCTAGTAAAACTAAGTGCATGCTTTTCTATCGAACGATGCCAGCACCCGCCCACCGGACTATCATCACTACTCTCGACGGATCCGAATTAGAATACGTGGACACCTACAAATACCTAGGCATCTGGTTAGACTATAAACTCAACTTCCAGACTCACATCAACCATCTCCAATCCAAAATTAAATCCAGAATTGGCTTCCTATTTCGCAACAGAGCCTCCTTCACTCATGCTGCCAAACATGCCCTTGTAAAACTGACTATCCTACCGATCCTTGATTTCGGCGATGTCATTTACAAACTAGCCTCCAACACTCTACTTAGCAAATTGGATGTAGTCTATCATAGTGCCATCCGTTTTGTCACCAAAGCCCCATACACTACCCACCACTGCGACCTGTATGCTCTCGTTGGCTGGCCTTCACTATATATTCGTCGCCAAACCCACTGGCTCCAGGTCATCTATAAGTCTTTACTAGGTAAATCCCCGCCCTATCTCAGCTCACTGGTCACCATAGCAACACCCACCCGTAGCATGCGCTCCAGCAGGTATATCTCACTGGTCACCCCCAAAGCCAACACCTCCTTTGGCCGCCATTCCTTCCAGTTCGCTGCTGCCAATGACTGGAACGAATTGCAAAAATCATTGAAGCTAGAGGTTCCTATCTCCCTCAATAACTTTAAGCATCAGCTGTCAAAGCTGCTTATCGATCACTGCACCTGTATATAGCCCTTCTGTAAATAGCCCACACTACTACCTCATCCCCATATTTATTTTTGTTTATTTTTCACTAATCTTGCACTCCAGTATCTCTATTTTGCACATCATAATTTGCACATCCTTCATTCCTGTGTTAATGATGATAATTCTGTAATTTATTTCTACTCTATAGTCTATTTATTGTCCTACCTCCCAACCTTACTGCATTTTTGCACTACATTTTGCACTCTGTTTATAGATTTTCTATTGTGTTTTTGACTGTTTGTTTAATGTGTAACTCTGTGTTGTTGTGTTTTTGTTGTCGCACTGCTTTGCTTTGTCTTGGCCAGGTCGCAGTTGCAAATGAGAACTTGTTCTCAACTGACCTACCTGGTTAAATAAAGGTGAAATAAAAAAAATAAATAAAAAAAACTTTTATCCGATGTAAAAAAACACAATTTCAAATATTGCTACATAATATTGAGCCGGTCGGTCACAAATGTGGTTTCTACTGACAATTGAGATGTACAAACTATGGCATAAGGGTACAACGAGCGCATAAGAGGAAATCCGTAAGACATTAATGAGCGAGCTATATGGCTATTTGTTCAGCACTTTAGAAATGTACAGTGACAGAATTCAGAATATGGGCCGTTCTTACAGTGTTCTCCCTGAACACGGGGGACCAGTATGAAAACAAACATATGAAAATGTATGCATTCACTACTGTAAGTCGCTCTGGATAAGACCATCTAAAATGTAATGTAAATGAGAGCTCTAGAAAGAGGCCCAAGTTCCCGACTTGGAATTCTGAGTTGGATGACTGTTCAAAATGTATTTTCCCAGTTGTCTTGAACACGGCAGAAGTCATGCTTGATTGACAGCAGGGTCAATGTATTCAAACTTTTCTGGCTGATGGTGTTGAATGTTTATACTTAAGTTGGGAAATAGACCCTTAAACCCAGACTTGGACCCCACACCCACTCCACTGAATAGCAGGCTAGTGATTGCTTTGCAACACTTGCAGTTAGCCACTGATTCGCTGTGTATTTTCCAACGGCTGCTCCACCACCACAGAAAGCACTGGGCTAGGCTGAAACACCTGCATTTTGGGGCTGCCTTACTCAAGAAAACAAGAAATGAGACCAATGATTTATATTTTACATTGTTTGCAAACTGATATGTGGCACATATTAATGCCAAAATAACATGCAAAACAGGCACAATATATATTTATATTTTAGCTAAACAACACCTTATGGAGGTGCCCGCTTAGTTGAGCACCCAGTAATGTTTATTTTCCTCTTTCTCTCTCTCTCTCTCTCTCTCCCCTTCTCTCACTCTCTTTCCGCTTTCTCTCCCCCAGCGTTTTCCTGTGAGGCGGGGGAGTTTCTGGAGATGTCTGCTCAGGAGTGTACTCAGTGCGCAGCAGGTACCTACTCTCTGGGCAGCGGCATTCGCTTCGATGACTGGGAAATCATCCCCACCGGGTTCAGCTCCCTAGCAACTTACCTTGACAATGGTCCCCATGGAGATGACCACACTACATGCAACAGGTGTGTGAAGGAGATGGGTTTAGCTTCTTCATTTATAACATAGTGCCGTTGCAGTTCTCACATACAGTGCATAGTGTTCCGACCCCTCCCCTTGACGTTTTACCAATCTTGTTCTAAAATGAATTAAATAAAAGTTCCTCCATCAATCTACACACAATACCCCATAATGACAAAGTGAAAACAGGTTTTTAGACATTTTTGCAAATGTATTAAACCTTAACAACCTTATTTACATAAGTATTCAGACCTTTTGCTATGAGACTCAAAATTGAGCCCAGGTGCATCCTGGCATCCTGGTTCCTTGATGTTTCTACAACTTGATTGGAGTCCACCTGTGGTAAATTCAATTGATTGAACATGATCTGGAAAGGCACACACCTGTCTATATAAGGTCCCACAGTTGACAGTGCATGTCAGAGCAAAAACCAAGCAATGAGGTCGAAGGAATTATCGGTAGAGCTCCGAGACAGGATTGTATCGAGGCACAGATCTGGTGAAGGGTACCAAAACATTTCTGCAGCATTGAAGGTCCACAAGAACACAGTGGACTCCATCATTCTTCAATGGAAGAAGTTTGGAACCACCAAGACTCTTCCTAGAGCTGTCTGCCTGGCCAAACTGAGCAATTGGGGGAGGAGGGCCTTGGTCAGGGAGGTGACCAAGAACCTGATAGTCACTCTGACAGAGCTCTGGAGTTCCTCTGTCGAGATGGGAGAACCTTCCAGAAGGACAACCATCTCTGCAGCACTCCACCAATCAGGCCTTTATGGTAGAGTGACCAGACGGAAGCCGCTCCTCTGTAAAAGGCACATGACAGCCTGCTTGGAGTTTGTCAAAAGGCACCTTAAGACTCTCAGACCATGAGAAGCAAGATTCTCTGGTCTGATGAAATCAAGATTGAACTCTTTGTCCTGAATGCCAAGCGTCACGTCTGGAGGAAACCAGGCACCATCCCTACGGTGAAGCATGGTGGTGGCAGCATCTTGTTGTGTAGATATTTTTCAGCAGCAGGGACTGGGAGACTAGTCCGGATTGAGGGAAAGATGAACGGAGCAAAATACAGAGAAATCCTTGATGAAAACCTGCTCCAGTGCACTCAGGACCTCCATCCCCAAGAAGATTCAAAGGCTGCTTCAACAAAGTACTCAGTAAAGGGTCTGAATACTTATGTTAATGTCATATAAAAAAAAAATGCAAACATTTCTAAACACTTGTTTTTGCTATGTCATTATGCGATATTGTGTGTAGATTGATGAGGGAAAACTATTTTAGCAAAATGTTGAAAAAGTCAAGGCCTCTGAATACTTTCTGAATGCCTTGTACATGTCATTAATCTCTGCTGTGTGTGTGTGTGTGTGTGTGTGTGTGTGTGTGTGTGTGTGTGTGTGTGTGTGTGGACAGTTCGTCTTGGTTCCCCCAGGGTAGTTACCTGGAGTCTAACAGAGATGAGTGTACTGTCTCTCTGATCTATGCTGTTCATCTGAAGAAACCGGGATCAGTCTCTTTTGACTACCAGTACCCAGACGGCAACCTCTTCTTCGAGTTCTTCGTCAGTCTTCTACTTCATTCTCTCATTCCAGCAGTACCTTCCAAGTAGAGCTAGAAATATGCTGAAGTGATATTCACTATTTTATATAATTGATTGATTGGTTGATGTTCTGATTGGTTGGCAGATCCAGAATGACCAGTGTCAGGAGATGGACCAGACTACAGATAACAAGTGGCTTAAGCTCACCAGTCACGGGGAATGGGCCACACACACTGTAAGAGCTGTGTTTGTTTGCAGTTAAGTTCTAAATCCTGGTCCTCAAGACCCAAATTGAGTGCAAGCTTTTGATTTAGCCCAGCACTCGCACACCTGATTTTCACTAGTCAACTAATCACCAAGCCCTTGATTCATTGAATCAGGTGTGTCTAAGGACTAGTTAAGACAGCCTCTGAGGCTACAGGACCATCTAGTGTCAAGTATTGTGATGCTTTCAGCTCGTATCTCTGTGTAGATGGGCATTCTAAACCCAGATCTCTACTGTGTGTTTTCAAGGTGAATCTGAAGTCTGGCACTAACGTCTTGTACTGGAGGACAGCAGGGGTCCTGATGGGAGCAAAAGTGGTTAAACCTGTTCTGCTGAAGAACATCCACATAGAGGGTAGGATCACTGTGTTTGTGTGTTTATTTGAGTTGTTTACGCCAGTTCCCCACGGTACTTAAGTGTTCTTTTCTCTCTCTAGGAGTGGCTTATGCGTCTGAGTGTTTCCCGTGTAAACCAGGGACGTTCAGTCAAACCCCAGGCTCCTCCTCATGTCAGCCCTGTCCCAGAGACACCCACTCTGGCCACGGAGCCAGTTCCTGTACCCCCTGCAACACCACCGCACACTATGCACGTAGGCTCACGCGAATATAAGCATGCAGACAAGTCTATGTGCAGACACCTATACACAACTTCTGTTTTTGGAGTTGGAACATGAGTTTGAAGAGCTTATTGGTTGTATTCAAGTTCTTTATCTTTTAAACAACTCTCCCTCTTTCACTTCCCTCTCTCTTACAGCGGAGGGGTCAGCTGAGTGCAAAGTGAGACCGCCGTGCTCCAAGAAGGATTACTTTCAGATCCACAACCCCTGTGACCTTGAGGGCAAGGTGAGAAGACCAATTCACCCTCTCATTACCACATTAATTATTGACAGATTCCTTACACCTATCTAATCCTTTTTGATCTACACATTAGCCATTCTAGCTCTGGTATCCCTACAATTCAGTGTCTGTGTCCTCCATGTTGGCTCTCTGTATGGTTACAGTTTCCTCATCCTCCATGTTGGCTCTCTGTATGGTTACAGTTTCCTCATCCTCCATGTTGGCTCTCTGTATGGTTACAGTTTCCTCATCCTCCATGTTGGCTCTCTGTATGGTTACAGTTTCCTCATCCTCCATGTTGGCTCTCTGTATGGTTACAGTTTCCTCATCCTCCATGTTGGCTCTCTGTATGGTTACAGTTTCCTCATCCTCCATGTTGTGTGTGTGTGTGTGGTTTCAGACACAGGTGACCTACAGGTGGGTGGAGCCTCAGATCTGTCTGGTGGGAGTGGCTGGGGCTGAAACACTGCCCCCCTCTGGTGACCGTGAGCCCTGCCCCCCCTGCAACCCCGGTTTCTATAACAACGACACAGCTACCTGCTCTCCCTGCCCCCCCGGGACATTCTCTGATGGGTTCAAAGGTGACAAAATACCCCTTTCTCCCATGTCCTCCTCTATCTCTCTTGTCATTCTTCTCTTTCTGCATTACCCAGTTTTTATTTACGTTTGCTTTCCTAAACGATGATCTCTGTATCTCTCCCTCTTCTCTCCCTCTCCTCTCACTCTCTCCCAGCGTGTGAGTCGTGTCCTGCAGGTACAGAGCCTGCTGTAGGTTATCAGTATAAGTGGTGGAACGTCCTTCCAGCCAGCATGAAGACATCCTGCTTCAATGTGGGAAACTCCAAGTGTGATGGCATGAACGGTGGGTGCAGCCGCTCTCTCTGAGGCCTAGAGGGTGCTGTTGCTCTTTACTGTTTTTGACATGTTCCCTTTAGAGTAGACCATGGGGTGGCCCACCCTCCTCCTGGAAAGATGCTAGGTAGGCTGGCTTTTAAGGCAGGATAAGAATACAGAGATGGTAGCTCTCCAGGACGAGGCGTGTGTACCCGTCTTCAGCATAATGCATAGGGGGGCCACAGGCCATATTTGAGTGAAATTGTCAGCGAAGACCCTGGTATGTGTGCGTGTCTCTCCCTCAGGTTGGGAGGTGGCGGGGGATCATATCCGCAGTGGAGCAGGGGGTTCTGATAACGACTACCTCATCCTCAACCTCCATGTACCTGGCTTCAAGTAATTCCGATCATCTCAATCTGTCTCTGTCTTATTGTCACGATACCAACGTTTTACTAATGATACCAGGCCAAGTATCATAGATAGATAGATAGATAGATAGATAGATAGATAGATAGATAGATAGATAGATAGATAGATAGATAGATAGATAGATAGATAGATAGATAGATAGATAGACAGACAGACAGATAGATAGACAGACAGACAGACAGACACTTTATTGATCCCCGAGGGGAAATGTCTTACTACCAAGTAGTATCACGATACCGGGGGAAAAATAAATTTGAGTGGCATAGCGTCCTGTTCACCCCGTCCCCCGGACGCTTTTTCACGTTTTCTAAACATTCTGTACATGTGCTACACCAAAAAAACAGTGATATTCACACTTCTACTCATTACAACTCAATGAATTTAAATTCACACTGTCCACTGTATAATAGAACACTGCATAGAATGGCTGATTTGGAAGGAATACACATGCATCGTGATCTGCATGTCATTGTGTCAGTAAGGAGACACTACATAATGATCTGCATGTCATTGTGTCAGTAAGGAGACGACACTACATAATGATCTGCATGTCATTGTGTCGGTAAGGAGACGACACTACATAATGATCTGCATGTCATTGTGTCGGTAAGGAGACAACACTACATAATGATCTGCATGTCATTGTGTCAGTAAGGAGACGACACTACATAATGATCTGCATGTCATTGTGTCAGTAAGGAGACGACACTACATAATGATCTGCATGTCATTGTGTCAGTAAGGAGACAACACTACATAATGATCTGCATGTCATTGTGTCGGTAAGGAGACAACACTACATAATGATCTGCATGTCATCGTGTCGGTAAGGAGACGACACTACATAATGATCTGCATGTCATTGTGTCAGTAAGGAGACGACACTACATAATGATCTGCATGTCATTGTGTCGGTAAGGAGACGACACTACATAATGATCTGCATGTCATTGTGTCAGTAAGGAGACGACACTACATAATGATCTGCATGTCATCGTGTCGGTAAGGAGACGACACTACATAATGATCTGCATGTCATTGTGTCAGTAAGGAGACGACACTACATAATGATCTGCATGTCATTGTGTCAGTAAGGAGACAGTAAATCTAATTTTTCAACCACTCCACATGTTAACAAACTATAGTTCTGCCAAGTCAGTTAGGACATCTACTTTGTGCATGACACAAGTAATTCTTCCAACAATTGTTTACAGACAGATTATTTCACTTATAATTCACTATATCAAAATTCCAGTGGGTCAGAAGTTTACATAAACTAAGTTGACTGTGCCTTTAAACAGCTTGGAAAATTCCTGAAAATTATATCATGGCTTTAGAAGCTTCTGATAGGCATCAATTGAGTCATTTGGAGGTGTACCTGTGGATGTATTTCAAGGCCTACCTTCAAACTCAGTGCCTCTTTGCTTCGACATCATGGGAAAATCAAAATAAATCAGCCAAGACCTCAGAAAAACTCCACAAGTCTGGTTCATCCTTGGGAGCAATTTCCAAACGCCTGAAGGTACTACGTTCATCTCTACAAACAATAGTACGCAAGTATAAACACCATGGGACCACGCAACCGTCATACCGCTCAGGAAGAAGACGAGTTCTGTCTCCTAGAGATGAACGTACTTTGGTGTGAATCAATCCCAGAACAACAGCAAAGGACCTTGTGAAGATTCTGGAGGAAACCGGTACAAAAGTATCTATATCCACAGTAAAACGAGTCCTATATCGACATAACCTGAAAGGCCGGTCAGCAAGGAAGAAGCCACTGCTCCAAAACCGCCATAAAAAAGCCAAACTACGGTTTGCAACTGCACATGGGGACAAAGATCGTACTTTTTGGAGAAATGTCCTCTGGTCTGATGAAACAAAAATATAACTTTTTGGCCATAATGACCATCGTTATGTTTGGAGGAAAAAGGGGGAGGCTGGCAAGCCAAAGAACACCATCCCAACCGTGAAGCATGGGGGTGGCAGCATCATGTTGTGGGGGTGCTTTGTTGCAGGAGGGACTGGTGAACTTCACAAAATAGATGGCATCATGAGGAAGGACAATTATGTGGATATATTGAAGCAACATCTCAAGACATCATTCAGGAAGTTAAAGCTTGGTCGCAAATGAGTCAGGAAGCTTGTTCGTGATGGCCACTTCCAAATGGACAATGACCTCAAGCATACTTCCATAGTTGTGGCAAAATGGCTTAAGGACAACAAAGTCAAGGTATTGGAGTGGCCATCACAAAGCCCTGACCTCAATCATATAGAACATTTGTGGGCAGAACTGAAAAAGCGTGTGCGAGCAAGGAGGCCTACAAACCTGACTCAGTTACACCAGTTCTGTCAGGAGGAATGGGCCTAAATTCACCCAACTTATTGTGGGAAGCTTGTGGAAGGCTACCTGAAACGTTTGACCCAATTTAAACAATTTAAAGGCAATGCTACCAAATACTAATTGAGTGTATGTAATCTTCTGATGAAAGAAATAAAAGCTGAAATAAATCATTCTCTCTACTATTATTCTGACATTTCACATTCTTAAAATAAAATGGTGATCCTTACTGACCTTAAATGTCAGGAATTGTGAAAAACTGAGTTTAAATGTATTTGGCTAAGGTGTAAACCGCCTACTTCAACTCTATATTATTATTATTATTATTATTACAAATGTAACAACAGTTGACTCATCAGTGACTCGCCATCATGGATAAATTATATTTTTAAAACTGATGGAAGAGTGGATGCAGAGAAACCTGTATGTGATCTGGCTGGCTGATTACAGCTGCCATGTGATATGCGCGTGAATGTGAAGTGGACATTTTTGGACCGGTGCAGAGACTTACTTGCTTAAAATGTTTTACAGAATAGATTTTTACTGGCTTTATAAACATTTTATAGCAGGCGCCAACAAGTTATATAAATTGGTAGGGCTGAAAAATGTAGTAGTATCATATGAAACGGTCCTACTGTATTCTAAAATGTAGTAGTATCATATGAAACGGTCCTACTGTATTCTAAAATGTAGTAGTATCATATGAAACGGTCCTACTGTATTCTAAGATGTTGGTATCATGACGTTTTGGTTTTGTGATATTACCGTGGCAACACTCTCTCTCTCTCTCTCTCTCTCTCTCTCTTCCCCTCTTCTTCTGTCTCTCTCTTATTGTGTGTGTCCATGTCCTCAGGCCTCCTACATCAGTAACCGGTGGTGCAGTGACTGAGTTTGGCCGTATCAGCTTTGAGTTTGAGATGGTGTGTTCAGCTGACTGTGAGCTGTACTTTATGATGGTGAGAACAACACAGGAAAAACCCACACAATGCCATGAGTAGTGGAGCATCTAGAAGAGTCTAGGTCTATTCGTTTAACATGACTTCTGTAATCGGCACCTGGGAAATAGTTGGACACTACTTCCTAACTGTGTAAAGGAGATTGCACCTCTGTGTGTAGGATGTAAACAGAAAGAGCACGAGGGTGGTGGCGTCATGGGAGGGCAGTAAGGTCAGACAGTCCTACACACACATCATGACCAAGAACGCCTCTGTGTCATACACCTGGGCCTTCCAGAGGACCAACCAGGCCTCTGACGTAAGTACACGCACCCACACACGTGCAGGCTCGCGCACACACACTGTATACAAAGTTGGATACTGCACTAATGTATACAGAACCAATTATATACTAATAGAGCATTTTCTCACTCTTCCTACTTTCATCTCTCTCTCTCTCTCTCTCTCTCTCTCTTCCCCCTCTCTCTCTTCCCCCCCCCCTCTCCAGGTGCGTCAGAATGTGAACAACTTGGCGCGTATCTACTCCATCTCAGTGAGTGATGCTGTAGACGGTGTGTCGTCAGAGTGTCGGGCCTGTGCCCTCCTCTCCCAGCCGTCCGGCTCGCTGTGTGTGCCCTGCCCTCCAGGACACTACATACACACACACACCAGCCAGTGCACCGAGTGCCCCCCCAACACGCACCTTACCTCACACAGCACCCTGGGCCCAGAGGCCTGCAAACCCTGTGGACCATCCAGCAAGAGTAACAAGGTGTGTGTGTGTGTTATGAGTGTTTGGTTGATATCAGTGTTACAGCAAGCGTGTGTTTGTGTGTGTCAAGGTTTTTTTTTCTTTCAGGAGCACAGTAGGTGCTACAGTGACTGTGTCTTCACCTATTCTGAGAACAACGGGTCTCTGAGTTTTGACTACAGTTCTCTGGGCTCTGTTGGAACGCTGGTGAACAGACCCAGTTTCACCTCCAAAGGAACCAAATACTACCACCTCTTCAACATCAGCCTCTGTGGAGGAGAGGTACACACACACACACACACACACACTGATTAACAATATTTGCAACCTACAATTACATTGTGATCCTGAATTGAGCTTCAAATTCTTAGGGCAGAAGGGCTGTGTGTACAGACAACGTGACTGACCTATCCAGCGCCGATTCTCAGAGAGAGACAGGGGAAACAGCCAATGCGGTGGAGACTTTAATCTGTCAATCAACCATTATCCCCTCCAGTGGGCAGGGCTTCCACACAGCACTATCCTCTCAGTCCATCAGCCTAGCAGACACCTTCCTGGGTGAGTACACACTCATTTTCCTTGTAACCTGATGCCGATCTTTGGCGCTGGTGTATAGTAGCCGTTAATTTATAGATGGATGTGTGTAGGAGCGACAGTGGCCTTGACTGTGGATGGAGTCGAGGCAAGACCAGACCTGTTCCCACAGACCACCAACAAAGTCCCTGACGTCAACTTCTTCTTCCGGTAGCTTTGTGTTTTCTACATCCAACCACACAGATTGTAAAACAGTGTTTTGGGGTTTTTTAGTTGTTCTTTTATCACATTGTTTTTTTCACCAAATGTTGTTTTTCTATTGGATAGCTCTCTGGAGGTGACCTCGTCATGTGATAAAGGTCGTAATGTGGTGGTGACACTTCGTTGTAACCCGGATAGAAGCACACAAGGAGAACTCACAGTACCCAGGTACTGTCTGACTATCTGTCTCCTTCTCTCTCTCTCTCTCTCTCTCTCTCTCTCTCTGTCTCCTTTCCTTTCTTCTTGCCCCTCTCTCTCTCCCTCTCTCTCTCTGTCTCTTGTCCTCTTTCTGTCTTGATCAGAAGCTGTAGCCTCAAAGGAGATTACTAGTAAAAGGAGAGACTTAAAAGAAGTCCAAGCTGAATTCACAGAAACTCTGCATCCTCTTGTGACTGTTGAATTAGTAAGAAGCAGTTTGGTTTTACTCCAAGGCAGCTAGTTATCTATCTCTGTGTGATGAAGCTTCATGCTGGGGGAATACGGGAAGCTGAGAACAAACACATGGATTTATCACTCAGATTTGATCAGATTAAATCTCATTGAAACTGTATATTGTAAAGGTTAGATTAGTACATTGCAGTCACAGTGACACTATAGTTCTCTGTTGTAGTCATTGTCCGGCGGGGACATGTGATGGCTGTACCTTCCACTTCCTGTGGGAGAGCTCCGGGGCATGTCCTCAGTGCACCTCCACAGACTACCACCAGATAGAAGGAGCCTGCAAGGGAGGACTACAGGTGTGTGTGTGTGTGTGTTACTAATCGATACCCTGCAAGGAGCTGCTATCTGCTCTCACTCTGAATCCTTTAGAAAAATGCTCTCTTTCATAGCATTACACACTCACACATGTTCACTGTGTCCCTCTTCTCAGGACACGCTGTATGTGTGGACTGAGGCAAAGCGGTGTGTAGGAGGGGTGTCCCTCCCGGAGAAGAAGACCTGGCCATGTGAGAACATGGACTTCTTGGTAAAGATCGGGGCGATGATAGGAGCCTTCACCGCCGCACTGCTCTTCTCCATTACCTGCTATTTCTGGAAGAAGAACAAGAGGTAGGAACTCATCCATTCATCCATTGATTCATTCATACATACATATACATATACATAAGTCCTGTCTACCCCTGACGTTGGTAGGCTGGAGTTTAAGTACTCGAAGCTGGTGATGTCGTCCAATAAGGAGTGTGAACTGCCGGGAGCTGACAGCTGTGCCGTGATGGAGGGAGAGGAGAACGAGGGAGAGATGGAGGACGAGGTGGTCTACTCCAAAAAAACATCTCTGATACGCAAACTCAAAGCCATCGCATCTAGGGTAAGAGTCAGAACCACTATTCAGAAATCAAACTACATTACCTACCTGTGTGTGTGCAGAATCAGTTTCTCCCCTGGTAATGCTCGGTCATGGACTAACGCGTCTGTGTATTTCACCCACAGGGAAACGGAAGAAGCTATGAAAATGTCCAGTTGAACTCCTCACAGTCAAACAGGTTGGTGTGGGGTTGAAGAAACAGAAGGAGAGAGAGACGTCTTCAACATATAGAGAAGGAGAGACACCAACCCCTCAGAGAGACGTCTTCAACATATAGAGGAGATACACCAACCCCTCAGAGAGACGTCTTCAACATATCTCCCATGTTGAGGGTTTGAACCCTTAACACACCCACACACCCAGAACATACATAGACGCATGCAGAGTGCATACACCCAGAATGCATGCTCACCGACACAAACACATATAAAAGGACATTATACCCATCTGGCCTTATCCCTGGAAGGGTGTGTGTATGGGTGGATTTCTGGCATATGGGTGGTGTGATTTAAAAGGGTGTGTGCGGTGGGGCATATGGGTGGTGTGATTGGGTGAAGATTTTTGCATGTTGGCACCTGTCCAATCCTTTGAGATGTACAGAATCTACACACACCCCTAGTACAGTCTCATCTTAGTCGGGCCTGCACCGGCCGTTATGTGTGTTTTGATGCTGACTGCCGTTCTGTTATTTAAAGTGAAATAAACTATATTGTACTTGTGTATACTGTCAATCTGTCCATTGCTTCCAATGAAAATCCTACACACAGGAAGCCTGTAGACAAGACAGGCGTTTTGTTTATTGTTTATTATGATGTCATCATGTCCTCGTTATTGCATGTATCATGACCTCTATTGCTTTGTGATTTGGCAGTTCAGAGGTCAGGGTTCATAGTGACCCCAGATCTAACCACTGATCAAGGGTCAGATACATTGTCATCCTCTAATGGATAAGGTTAGGATTGAAGATAGTGTAATCTGATCCTAGATCTGTGGTTATAGGAGCAACTTCTACCTTGACTCCAGAATGTTCTGGGTTGTTCTCTTGGGAATCTGGTGATCACTGACCCATTCCAGGTGAGAATACGCTGTGAAAGCGAACACATACTTTTGATAACATTATTAAAGACACAGTTGGTACCATTAGCATTGACACTTAAAATGGTAAAAGACTGACTGTTAACTTCACTGTTCTACATTGCTAGTGAATGACCAGTCACTTTCCTTGCCTATTCTCATATGTACACATTACAATCCCTGTCATCTGTTGGTCAAGCTAACTAGTACAGTAGCATTTTTAAAAGGGACTAGATTTATACCTCATCTGTGTTTTTACACTGTGCCTCTTCTTTGAGTTGAACACAGCACACACAATCCGACTGCAACACCAACTCTTCCCTTCTCTTCTCAATCTCTCTATCCCTCTTCCAAGTCTCCTGCTGTGACAGCCCCATGTCCTTGGTGGTTATTTGAGTCAGGCTCTGTATGTGTGTGCTTGGCATGATGGAGCAGGCTCGCAGAACCATTGGTATGGTGTTGCAGTGGGCTTAGGATCCGTACAGCGCCTGTCTTAAGCTATCTTGGCTCGGACAAATAACCCAGCAAAGTTTCACAAGATGAGCGAGTGAAGGGGGGGACTTCTGTGGGAACAGAGAAAGATGGGGAGACAAAGCGAATGGGAGGGAGAGCGATTGAGAGGGGGAATGTGGAGAGTACGTTGGATGAGAGAGTTCTGCCAAGTCACATCATTAAAGACAACTTGAGTTTGAATCAACATCCCCCTCCTTAATCCTCCTCTCTTCATCATACTCGACTCCCTCATCCCAGTACATCGGAAGAAAAGGAATTGTGGATGTAGCAGTGGTTGTCCATAGCAACGTGCCATGCAGGGAGGGGAGCCGATAGTATCTGGTTGGAGGGCTGGTCAGTGAATGCATAAGCCTCGGGACAACAGCCTCCCAATCTCTGGGCTGAACATGATGCTGTGCCTCCTGGGCTGTGTTAGTGTGTGTCTGGGCCTTTGGGGAAATGTTTGACTGGTGACCTGGGTCAGCGGTGTAACAGCGGTTTTCACACCCCAGTAAAACCTGTTAGCAGAGAGGGGTGTGGCCTCATTCTCCTGGACACTTCCTGTGTTTCCCACAACAGGAGAGTGGGATGAAGGAGAAGAGAGGATTCCATTTAAGACATTCCAGAGCATCCAAGAATATCTGCTTTCCCTCCCATCAACAATGACAACTTGGAAGGACATATTAACACTGGGGTTAGGATCACTTCAACCATGAAGTCTTTAGTCCTAATGGTTAGGGTTAGGATTGGTGGACTGTAAGCTGATCCTAAATCTACCCGGAGCATAAAACTAGCAGACATACAATAAAGGAAAACTCCACCCCAAAAATATCTTTTGGTATTTGTTTCATTACTCCATTGTTGATATAGTCCCAAAATGTTTTGCATGTCAGAAATAATTTCAAGCTATATAAACATGTTGGTAATATATCAATAATGAAACAAATACCAAAAGATAGTTTTGGGGTGGAGTTTTCCTTAAAGGCACATAACCGTAGAATATCACGACTACAGGACACTTCGACAAGGGAGAGCTCACTACCCATTGGTTTAAAGTTTTGCAGGGCGGGGTGATCAACTACACTTGTTCGGCGCAAACTCTTTTCTACAAACAGTGCTTGTGGAATGATTTCAATGTTTGTAAATGTTAAACGAAACATCAGTGACTTAGTTTAGGGTTGTAGAGGTCATAGGTCATAGCATCCGCAATGTTTCTTTAATATTGACAACAACGGCAGTTAAGACTTTGAACAGTCACTTGTAATGAACTACCTTGTGTTGTCACACTGTTGCTAACGTTTGTGCCGAAAATGCCGGTTAAAGAGAAATGTTGTTGCGTTGTTGTACACACGTCTGTTACTATGGCCACACGTCTGTTACTATGGCCACACGTCTGTTACTATGGCCATCGAGGTAATTGGACTCTCCTATGTAGTGGCTGTTCCCTAGAATACACACGTCTGTTACTATGGCCATCAAGGTAATTGGACTCTCCTATGTAGTGGCTGTTCCCTAGAATACACACGTCTGTTACTATGGCCATCAAGGTAATTGGACTCTCCTATGTAGTGGCTGTTCCCTAGAATACACACGTCTGTTACTATGGCCATCAAGGTAATTGGACTCTCCTATGTAGTGGCTGTTCCCTAGAATTAGAATGAATAGAAAGGACATTCCAGTTCAAAACAATGGTCCATATTGGGTGCATCATTTGGAAAGTTCAATAAATTCTATACTGCTATATTTTGTACATTTACATTTTAGCAGACACTCTTATCCAGAGCAAATTACAGGAGCCTTAATCAAGGGCACATCGACAGATTTTTCATGTTATCGGCTCAGGCTCTCAAACAGAACTTCTACTAGTGCTGTCACTAGATCTGCTTAAAGCCCTATGTGTGTGTGTTTGTGTGTGTGTTTGTATGTGTATGTACAGTTGAAGTCGGATGTTTACATACACTTAGGTTGAAGTCATTAAAACTAATTTTTCAACCACTCCACAGATTTCATGTTAACAAACTATAGTTTTGGCAAGTCGGTTAGGACATCTACTTTGTGCATGACACAAGTAATTCGTCCAGCAATTGTTTACAAACAGATTACTATATCACAATTCCAGTGAGTCAGAAGTTTACTGTGCCTTTAAACAGCTTGGAAAAGATTCTAAAGAAAATGTCATGTCTTTAGAAGCTTCTGATATGCTTGTTGACATCATTTGAGTCAATTGGAGGTGTACCTGTGGATGTATTTCAAAGCCTACCTTCAAACTCAGTGCCTCTTTGCTCGACATCATGGGAAAATCTAAAGAAATCAGCCAAGACCTCAGAAAAAAATGGTCTGGTTCATCCTTAGGAGCAATTTCCAGAAGCCTGAAGATACCACGTTCATCTGTACATACAATAGTACACAAGTATAAACACCATGGGACCACGCAGCCATCATACCGCTCAGGAAGGAGACGCGTTCTGTCTCCTAGAGATGAACATACTTTGGTGCGAAAAGTGCAAATCAATCCCAAAACAACAGCAAAGGACCTTGTGAAGATGCTGGAGGAAACGGGTACAAAAGTATCTATATCCACAGTAAAACGAGTCCTATATCTCTTAGCAAGGAAGAAGCCACTGCTCCAAAACAAACAAACAAAAATAGAACTGTTTGGCCATAATGACCATCGTTATGTTTGGAGGAAAAAGGGGGAAGCTTGCAAGCTGAAGAACACCATCCCAACCGTGAAGCACGGGGGTGGCAGCATCATGTTGTGGGGGTGCTTTGCTGCAGGAGGGACTGGTGCACTTCACAAAATATATGGCATCATGAGGAAGGAAAATTATGTGGATATATTGAAACAACATCTCAAGACATCAGTCAGGAAGTTAAAGCTTGGTCGCAAATGAGTCAGGAAGTTAAAGCTTGTTCGTGATGCCACTTCCAAATGGACAATGACCTCAAGCATACTTCCATAGTTGTGGCAAAATAGCTTAAGCACAACAAAGTCAAGGTATTGGAGTGGCCATCACAAAGCCCTGACCTCAATCCTATAGAACATTTGTGGGCAGAACTGAAAAACCGTGTGCGAGCAAGGAGGCCTACAAACCTGACTCAGTTACACCAGTTCTGTCAGGAGGAATGGGCCAGCGGTGTAACAGCGGTTGTGGGAAGCTTGTGGAAGGCTACCCGAAACGTTTGACCCAATTAAAAAAATGTAAAGGTAATGCTACCAAATACTAATTGAGTGTATGTAAACTTCTGATGAAAGAAATAAAAGCTGAAATAAATCACTATTATTCTGACATTTCACAATCTTAAAATAAAGTGTTCATTTTTTTACTAGAATTAAATGTCAGGAATTGTGAAAAACTGAGGCTAAGGTGTATGTACATGTGTGTGCGTGTGTATGTGTGTGTATGTGTGTGTATGTGTGTGTATGTGTGTGTATGTGTGTGTTCCTAACCAGCCTGCATCTTCTTCATCTGGTTGCAGGCACACGAGTCGCTGCACTCTGGAATGAGGCACCACCTCCCTTGGCCAGGCTCAGAGTCTCCGCCCACTCACCAATGGCCACGTATCCGTAGCGATCAGCGTTGTGCTGGTAACTGAAGATGTTGAACCAGCGACCTTTCAGTTACTGGCCCAACCCTCTAACCACTTCCCCATATATGCCATAATTAGAGCAAATGTGTGATTCAACATAAAATGTGGATACTATGTCCGTTCCAGCCATTCTATTCCTATGTGTTCGTCAGCGCCACTCAGGGAGCTTCATCCACTGTCAGTCCAAAGTTGTGTGAATTCTTCTGGAGTTACATAATACTGTCAACATTGTGCTGTTCTAACCATGAGTAATATTATATACAAATATACAGGTACAACATACAACATACAAATGCATACTGACTGGGTTATTACAATGAGTACAAAGTCTGTAGGCTATTGCAGGTGAGGCTGTCTCAGCCACTACCCCTACAGAACATCTGTTCTTAGACACCCCTCACACACACACACAGTCCTATCACAACACTAATACACAAACGCACACACACACACACACACACAGTCCTATCACAACCCAGTGCACAGTTAAATATGTACACATCGTCTTAACAAAGCTATTCAAAACAAAGGCAAAAAAAAATCCTTCTACAAAGTTGTTTTGGTTCTTTTGTTTCTCTACAACAATGTTGATTCCATTATATGTACAGCACTAGAAAACTATTTAATAATAAACCCTTTCTACTTGTAGTGTGAGGAGGGGACGGGGGGCACAATGTGTGCCTATTGGCTAACAGTCTCTGGGGGGCAGGGTTAGAGAGGTGAGTGGGTGTGGTCACAGAGAGGAAGTGGTGGAGTCGACGATCTCTCTCCCATTACACACTGTTGGTACGTACTGGGCACTTACTAGAGAGAGAGAGAGAGAGAGAGAGAGAATGTGAGAGAGAGAGAGAGAGAATGTGAGAGAGAGAGAGAGAGAGCGAGAGAGAGAGAGAGAGAGAGAGAGAGAGAGAGATGAGTTAAATTCCACCTTGGCTACATAACGAACCATGCTCAGTGGTCAGTGTCTCTGATTGTAACTTAACCATACCGTGTGAAGCGTATGTGGTGGCAGGACCACTGACACTGAAGCGGTTGATATTGAGGCGGAGGCTGGTGACATTCTTCTGTGGTTGGAACATGATGATGTGGACCTTGGGAGCGAACATACAGCCCAGCACCACGAAGCCACTGAGACTGACAGAGATACACATGGTGGTGGTCTGGACCTGGAGAGGGAGACAGAGAGCATGGTAACTGAACTGGACAGAGGAGAAGAGGAAGGAAGAGACAATGCTTTTTGTGGACATAAGCATGAACAGACACAACAGCAAAAACATGTGAATATATCCGCTTCATGTACAAGCGCACACACACACACACAAGTCAGATTACCAAGGCCAAAAGCAATTATTTCCACAGCCTAAAGCTGTGTGTGTGTGAGAGTGTGTGTGTGATTTGTAAGGTAAACGCATAGCCTCCTCTTTCTCTGCTTGTTGACAGTTTGTCAGTACCTGGCAGTTCTGTCTGTGAGGGACTGCTTCTTGGATTAACATTATGCACAGAGAGGACAGAGATCCTGCAGACAGCGACAGTGGAAGACAGCAGTGTGTCTTATAACATATTTTACCATATGTTTATTCATGGTGAATATAAAGGTTGTGTCCATACAGTATGTGTGTTTATGCACGCGTGTGTGTGTGTGTGAACCTTGCTCTCACCCTGTAGTCACTGGACGTGACGTAGAATATGGGCAGGAAGGCTAGCCAGATGATACAGGTTGTGTACATGGTAAAACCTATGAACTTAGCCTCGTTGAAGTTCTCTGGACACTTCCTGGTCTTGAAGGCGTACCTAGGATCAGATAAAGACGAAAAGAACAAAATAATAAACAAAACCTCCAAGTCTCACGCAATAAACACAACTATAAACCTTCAGAAGTCTACACACACAGACACACACACACACACTACCTACACGGTACACAGGATGACCAGGAGCACGTCGTATCCTAGCGACAGCAGCATGCTAGAGTCACGGACGTTACACTTCAGGATCACTGTCTGCCGTCGCTCTGGTAACGTAAACCTCCTGGTACCAGGAACCTCCAGCAGCAACCACACTGACACCATCACTAACTGGACCGATATGAGACTGAGACAGATAAACACCTGAGGGGGGGGAGAAGAACAACACCATTATCATCTCTCTCCCGCCATCTCTTCTCTCCCTCCCTCTCTCTTCCCTCCCCCTCTTCTGACAGCTAGGATGACCTCTGACCTGAGACGTGGGGCTTATGAAGCGCGGCTTCGTGGTCCCGCCCCCGTCCTTCACCCCGCTGAAGATCCGGGCAATCCGATTGGTCTTGGTGAGCAGGGCGGAGTAGCAGACAGCGAATGAGGTGCTGAGGCCGAGGCGTCGCATGGCGCAAATAGCAGGCGAGGGCTTGGCCAGGAAGAGGAAGGTGAGGGAGTAGGACATGAAGACACCCAGCAGTAGAATGTAACACAACTCTCTGCCTGATGCCTTCACCAGGGGCGTGCTATTATGTCTCACAAACATCCAGAACACCAGAGATGTACACAGGAACCTGCAGATGGAGAGAAGGTCAGTTTAGTGCTGGGCCTGAACAAAAGCCTGCACTTTAGGCCTATGCCAACTGACGAGACAGATCCCTCTTCCCCTCCTCTAACTTCTCACCCAACAATGGCGATGCTGATTGGTCCGATAGCCCAGGCGTCCTCCCACATGATGTAGTCCTCCGGCAGGTCGTAACAGGAAGTGAGGTCTTCACTGGGCCACTGGCCGGGGGCGCAGGGCGAACAGGTGAACTCATCAGCTAGGTACTCATGAGCCTCACATGCCGTACAGATCCAACAACAGTACTCTCCTACAAGATACAGGAAGACAACTAATACTTTACCAGGCAGTGTTTATGTCAGAAAAGGAAACGAGGATGTTTCCATGACAGCCAGCTGCTCCAATCATTTTATTCTTCCAAAACAAATTACATTGGAACTTCTACTAGTGCTGTCACTATATCTGCTTTAAGCCTTAAGTGTGTGTGTGTGTGTGTGTGTGTGTGTGTGTGTGTGTGTGTGTGTGTGTGTGTGTGTGTGTGTGTGTGTATGTGTATATGTGTGTGTTCCTCACCAGCCTGCATCTTCTTCATCTCGTTGCGGGCACACGGTTCGCTGCACTGGGATGGGGGAACCACCTCCCTTGGCCAGCGAATCAGGTCGCTACTCAGGCTCAGAGTCTCCGCCCACTCACCGATGGGCACGTATCCGTAGCGATCAGCGTTGTGCTGGTAACTGAAGATGTTGTATCGTCCCATCCCGTCGCCATAGGGGTCAAACTTCACCACAGTCTCACTGCCGAGAGGAGAGAAGGGAGCTGAGAGAGAGAAGGAGAGGGGAGGAGGGGAGAGACAGAATGAGAAAGTGAGAGTGAAGGAGGGGGGAGGAGGGGAGAGACAGAATGAGAAAGTGAGAGAGAAGGAGGGGGGAGGAGGGGAGAGACAGAATAAGAAAGTGAGAGAGAAGGAGGGGGAGAGACAGAATGAGAAAGTGAGAGAGAAGGAGGGGGAGAGAGGAGAGGAGCAGGGGAGTGAAAGAGAATGGTAGGGTATTAGAGAAGAGAGAGGAGGAGAGAAGATAAGAACAGAATGGAACTAGTGTCAGGATTTCAATTTCAAAGTTGATTTGAACAAAGCAGTGTCACACAGAGGAACAGAGCCAGTTGCAGTGACAAAGTGAGAATGTAGCAAGGGTTTCTGGAGCTTTAGACCTGTGTTACGGCATCTCACTGAGGTCAATATACTGTACACAACAACACAACTGCAGAGAGTAGCAGCTCAGAACAAACACAGCTTTATGAGAGAGTCACAGCACTAAGGTTACTGACTGGGTTTGAACCCCTGTCGTCACTGTACCACAAAGCCAGTCAAGCTAAAGCCTAGACAAAATTAGTAATTGTGTGAGTGTGGTTTACCGAAACTCCATTGCAAGAGGAGACGCATGATGGGTGACTGACTGATGTTTACCCCTCTGAGGTAGGCCTATACAGAGTTTCCATGACCAAGTGGTGTGTGTTTACTGAGGGGCTGTACATGCTCAGTGTGTCATAGTGAGGCCTGTTTCGCCATAATATAGACCCTGTGCTTTATAGGAACCTCAGGATCAGGTCATTTAAGGACAACCATCTACGGTAGACTTGGTACACTCATGGGGCCAGGTTAAGCCAAGCCGTGTGTGTGTGTATGTGTATGTGTGTGTGTGTGTGTGTGTGTAGGCTCCATTGGGTCCTATTCTAACTGGTTTAGAGCACATGGTTCTGAGCATGATGGTATATTTGGGACTAAAGCTGACATCGTTGTGTGTGTGTGTGTGTGTGCGAACGTACCTGTGTTTGTTAGTGTGTGTGTGTGTGTGTGTGTCTGCTGACTAGGACTAAAGCTGTGATAGCTGTGAAGACTCAATGAGTTGAGAGAAGAATGGAGTGTCAGACCAGAGAGGTTTTAGGGCTTATGAAATCCATAAATCACAAAGACAACCTGAGTCACTTCTCTCTCTCTCTCTCTCTTTCTCTCTCTCTCCCTCCACCCTCAATACATCCCTCCCTCTCTCTCCCCCCTTCTCTCTCCCTCTCTTTCTCTCTCTCTCCACCCTCAATACATCCCTCCCTCTCTCTCCCCCCTTCTCTCTCCCTCTCTCTCTCTCTCCCTCCACCCTCAATACATCCCTCTCTCTCTCCCCCCTTCGCTCTCCCTCTCTTTCTCTCTCTCTCCACCCTCAATACATCCCTCCCTCTCTCTCCCCCCTTCTCTCTCCCTCTCTTTCTCTCTCTCTCAACCCTCAATACATCCCTCCCTTTCTCTCCCCCCTTCACTCTCCCTCTCTTTCTCTCTCTCTCCAACCTCAATACATCCCTCCCTTCTTTCCAAGATAACAATTAAATTATTTCAATAAGGACTGAGAATAGCTGAAAATTCTTAATACTGCAAAATACAGCTAATCTCTCTCTATATAATAAATAAGGTTAGACACACAGAGACACACACACACCTCCCTCGTTGTCATATCTGCACCCTATCAGCATATCAGCTTTGTGTAAAAGGTTAATTGACCACATTATGATTTTGTGTTAGAACTGGTGTGCTGAGTTCCAAACCAACCCCTTGTCTCTACACTCTACTCGTATAGTCTTTTCTATTCCCTACAGTGACCTGAGACCTTGCTGACAGTCAGTACATGCATAACACTACAAGTTATAGCCCCTCCAAGGCTACTGGAGATTATTTTGATGACTGTGTAGATCTGACAACGAAATTTCCCCCTCGGGGATCAATAAAGTACCTATCTATCTATCTATCTATCTATCTATCTATCTATCTATCTATCTATCTATCTATCTATCTATCTATCTATCTATCTATCTATCTATCTATCTATCTATCTATCTATCTATCTATCTATCTATCTATCTATCTATCTATCTATCTATCTATCTATCTATCTATCTATCTATCTATCTATCTATCTAAGGTGGTTGAAAAACAACAGAACACCATTAACAGAATGGATTTGGTCGCTATCAGACCCCCACCCCCACCAGTAGAGGTATGTTGTGTCTATCAGACCCCCACCCCCACCAGTAGAGGTATGTTGTGTCTATCAGACCCCCACCAGTAGAGGTATGTTGTGTCTATCAGACCCCCACCCCCACCAGTAGAAGTATGTTGTGTCTATCAGACCCCCACCCCCACCAGTAGAGGTATGTTGTGTCTATCAGACCCCCACCAGTAGAGGTATGTTGTGTCTATCAGACCCCCACCAGTAGAGGTATGTTGTGTCTATCAGAACCCACCCCCACCAGTAGAGGTATGTTGTGTATATCAGACCCCCACCCCCACCAGTAGAGGTATGTTGTGTCTATCAGACCCCGACCAGTAGAGGTATGTTGTGTCTATCAGACCCCCACCCCCACCAGTAGAGGTATGTTGTGTCTATCAGAACCCACCCCCACCAGTAGAGGTATGTTGTGTATATCAGACCCCCACCAGTAGAGGTATGTTGTGTCTATCAGACCCCCACCAGTAGAGGTATGTTGTGTATATCAGACCCCCACCAGTAGAGGTATGTTGTGTCTATCAGACCCCCACCAGTAGAGGTATGTTGTGTCTATCAGACCCCCACCCCCACCAGTAGAGGTATGTTGTGTCTATCAGACCCCCACCAGTAGAGGTATGTTGTGTCTATCAGACCCCCACCAGTAGAGGTATGTTGTGTCTATGGCAGTGGGATCTGGTTCATTCAGGTTTGATTCCTTGAGGGAATGGAAGCCTGTGTCCACCATTGACTCACACTCACATGTCAATGCCAACAGGTAATTTAGACAGTATAAGCTTTGTGCATCATATGCTCAGATAATCTCAGCCTCTCCTCTCCTCTCCTCTCCTCTCCTCTCCTCTCCTCTCCTCTCCTCTCCTCTCCTCTCCTCTCCTCTCCTCTCCTCTCCTCTCCTCTCCTCTCCTCTCCTCTCCTCTCCTCTCCTCTCTTCTCCTCTCCTCTCCTCGCAGTAGATGTGGTGTTGGGTAAAATATATGAAGATCTCAGAGGCTGTCTCTTCATCCTTCCCCCTCATCCTCTCAATTTCTGTTCTTCCCACTTTAGGGCTGCAGTGTAAAGCCGTGTGTAACGTGCATTAGGCAAGGCGTGTGTATGTGTGCGCGTGAGTGTATTTGTGTGTGTCTGGTGTGCGTTAGGCGTGTTTGGAGTGATGACCTGTTACATGTGTGTCCCAGAGAGGCACACGAGAATTATCACAATGGGCTGTTATCCTGTTCTGTTCTCTCTGTGGTCTTTCTCTCCAGGGACTGAGAGTCCGACTGGACAGCAGACATAAAATAAGTGATTGAAGAGACAGGAGAAAGGAGAAGAGATAGGAGAGGAGTGATAGACAAGATAAGATAAGAGACAGGAGGGGATGACAAGAGAAGAGAGGAACCAAATAAAAAGGAAGGGAAAGGAGAGGGATGGAAGGTAGCAGGTTGATGTTTCTTGGGATGAGCCTTGTCCTGGAGGCAGACCAGCTGCAAAGTCAAAATTTGCTATATTGTAAAGATTCATGAAAACAAACGTGAGCTCTTCGTTCTTAAATTAAGGTTTGGGTTAGGCATTGGGTTAGAAGTGGGGTTAAAGTTTAGATGTAGGGTTAGGTTTACTGACTTTGTGCCTGTGCCAGCTAGTGACCACTCTGCAGAGCTGCCTCCAGTACATGAGTCCTCCCAATAAATGCTAACCTGCTTAAAGGGAGGGATGGAAGCCAGGAAAGGAACGATAGCAGCCAGACCTGAAGCTTGTAAAGTGTTTATGAGTGGGAAGAGCTGGGTGGGGGAGGGAGAGATAGAGTGACTGAGAAAGGGAGAGAGAAAGTGAAGGTTGTTCTCTGGCATGTAACCGTTACAGTAAGCTCTAATCTCAATACGGCCCTGAAGGCACAACGCCTCTCCTCGCTCTGCTAACACACACACACACACACACACACACACACACACACACACACACACACTATTTGAACAGGTTGCATGTGTCTGTCTGTGTGTGTGTGTGTGTGTG
>CM042414.1:41360875-41368375 GCA_023634145.1 Thymallus thymallus | reverse complement strand
CAGTACTGTATTATATTCACTCAGTACTGTATTATATTCACTCAGTACTGTATTATATTCACACACACACACACACACACACACACACACACACACACACACACACACACACATATACAAATACATACACACACACACACACACACACACACACACACACACACACACACACACACACGACACACGTCGGATTCTTACACTAGCCAGCTCTTGGATAGCTTATGATGACATGTATCTGATAAATAATGTTATGCTGTGCTGAGTTCCATTGAGAATGTAGGTTATGGTCTTTGAATACCGCCCCATATCATTCCTTCCTAAATAGTGCAGTATCTTACCTGACAAGAAGCAGACAAGACAAAGAGATACTGGATCATGGTAGAAAGCTCTCCAGAGAAACCTAGAGAGTGGGGAGAAAGAGGTTGGGTCAGCAAACAATGTTTAGGCCCAAGCCCACGCCCACGCCCACGCCCAAGCCCAATCCCACGCCCACATCACTGAGTTAGTCTTGGTTACGTGGTTCAGAAGTTGGACCAGGCCCACGCCCACATCATTGAGTTAGTCTTGGTTACGTGGTTCAGAAGTTGGACCAGGCCCACGCCCACATCATTGAGTTAGTCTTGGTTACGTGGTTCAGAAGTTGGACCAAGGGTAAATTGAATAATTTAAAGGTTAAAGACGGAGATGATCAGATCTCTATCCTGATGGAGGCTGTTAGTGAGTGACCGAGAGACTAATCAATCACCTTCTACATCATTGTTCACGCTCCTCCTCTTTCCCAATCTCTATGATCTTTGTTTCTCCTCCTGTTCACCCTCTCTCTCCTATCTATCCTCTCTGTCCTTCCCTCCTTGTGTATGTTAGAAGCTACTTGCAATGCGTAAAACACTTGAAGCTCAGCACAGCACAGGGGACACCAAGAGACATTAGCACAACAACAAAAATAGATTTAGTTTATTTTCAGCTTCACACCGCACTTGCACAGAACCCCACAAAATGTGCACCCGGCTTTTCTCTCCCATCTCCCATATCTCTCCCCTCCCTCTCTAACAGGCAGGGTTGTTGAGGATGACACGTACCCTGCAGAGGGAGGACAAGCAGGGTCGATTGACCACAGTACTCACCCCGCTCTGCACTGTGTGTGTGTGTCTATCTGTATCTCTGTCTGTGCCAAAGCTTCACCATTGGAGCAGATCTCTCAGTGTGAGAGAGCTACAGACCTCTCATTACAGGGTCACACACTCAGCAGAGCCTTTCTTAATTTCCCTTACTCTCTGTGTGGATCTCTCTATACTTTACTCTCTCTCTCTCTCTCTTTTTCTCTCCATCTCTCTACGATGCAGACACATAAACAGTGCACACCATGCAGTATTTTCCACAGAAAATGTTAAGATGTCGTGCTTGCTTGTGTGCGTGCGTGAGGGTGTGGGGGTAAGCATGTGTGTAAGTTCGGTGTTCCAGAAACACTCCTCACACTCCTACCTATGTATTGGGTAAGATGGACAGTTCTTTCATTATTTACAGAGTGTGTTTTAGGGAAGATTGTTTAGGGAAGATTAAGGAAGATTGTCGATCCGTAAATAGGACAGAGAGGTACAGCTAAACACGCACCAGCACCCCGAAGATGATTCAACAGTCACCCCTGGTCTAAAGACTCTACATGGTGTCGAAAGCGTTCCACAGGGATGCTGGCCCATGTTGACTCCAATGCTTCCCACAGTTGTGTCAAGTTGGCTGGATGTCCTTTGGGTGGTTGACCATTCTTGATATACATGGGAAACTGTTGAGCGTAAAACAACCAGCAGCGTTGCAGTTCTTGACACACTCAAATGTTTGCACCTGGTACCTACTGCCATACCCCGTTCAAAGGCACTTACATCTTTTGTCTTGCCCATTCACCTTCTGAATGGCACACATAGACAATCCTTCTCAAGGCTTAATATTATTTAACCTGTCTCCTCCCCTTCATCTACACTGATTGAAGTGGATAAAACAGGTGACATCAATAAGGACCTGGATTCACCTGGTCAGTCTATCTCATAGAAAGAGCAGGTATTACTAATGTTTTGTACACTCCAAACCATCCTGCCCTGTGCTGTACCTAACAGCCCTATTCAGTGCACTGATCTCAGTAATTCATGCAAATCATTAATTGATGTCAATGGGACTTGGGATGAGGAATGGGAGGAAATGTGGGTTAAGTGCATGGATTTAAAGTCAGAATACCGTTCTAACCATGTTGAGATTGCACTAGCCTAACCAAAGCTGTCAGAAATGCAGCAGCATTGCTGCAAAGATCATTGTGTTTAGGGTCATGTCCAGGTGTGTCTGTTAAAATATTTGTTCTGATTTGACTTTGGACAACCAAGTGAGGGTCTAGTATTTATTTAGTTGATCTAATCAACAACAACAAAACACCTGATGAATGCGATGGTTCTACTTTTAGCACTAAATAAGCTTTTTTTTCTTTTTTTTTCTTTGTCTTCCAAGTGTTGCTCAAGTTCCTCTTTCCTTCAGTTTGCTTCTCAATTCATGCACCTTGGTTGGAAAGCTTGGTAGCACCAGATCTTATCAACTCAAAGCTGGCTGTTGCTTCAGACAAGGAGAAAACTGACAGAGCTAGTGACTCGATGATAGATACTGCTGCTTCGGTTATATGTTATTAGATTAGTCTAATAAGGGTTAATACATTCATCACCTTAATCCATCCTAATCAATAATCAATCATGTGTGCTGTGGTCCTAACGCCCTGCTGACCCCTACACAGAGCAGGGCTTGTTAAGGCAACGATCAGGCCTCACAGTCAGCGCCCTGCGTGTCACAGGTCACGGCCAGAGAAATAGAACCAATAGAATGGAATCAGCTCTAACATCCATGTACTCAATATGGTGGTACAATAAAGGCCTATTTAGTGTTGTGGTTGTTTTTAATGAGAATGTCTGTTCTATGATGTGTAATTACATGGTTGGGGAACGAGGGTGCTAATGTGTACATAGTTGTTTTATATATATTTTTTTCTTCTCCATACTAGTGCAGCACTGTAAAGGGGTTACTGTGAATTTGACAGTAGCTTACAGGCAGCTCGTTGGCAAGTAAAGTTCTGTATTTCATATCAGAGTACACCTACTATAATATAAATACGGTATCAAAGCAAGTACTGTGTAATGACACAGTACAATACTGTAAAATTGAATTATGCTGTAAAAAAAAAATGCTATCGTAATCAGAACGAATTAATGAAATGTATTGAGGGGAGGGGTTTGTATTTCACAGTATTTTACTGTAATTACAAGGGATTGGTGCAAGCAGGTTGGCTGCTAGGTAAAGTGTTTATACATTACAATATTCATTAATATTTGGTGTTTTATATCACTTGCACTTCTAGAGGCCTTAACAAAGGCTTCCAAACTTGGTTTAAGACTTGCTGCCACTCCAATCTGTCACCTATACACAGAGCCGGTCCTGACCTCCGTGGGGCCCAAAGCAAAATTCTGCTAAGGGCCCTTCTACCTGACCCGTGAGCCATGTAAACCATTTGCCGTTGCCACACAGTCGCACCTGACACCCCAGTGCTCCCACTACGATCCTCCCTCCTTTAAAACAGTTTGCTCCATCTGTCGGTCTAAGAATAAGTAGACCTATACAGAATAGAATGAGGTATAAACAAACTATATTTATTGAATAGAATATTTTCTATAGAATCTTAAGATAAGTGAATATTAACGTTAACATAATGTAGAAAATATAACATTTAGAAAATAATCAAATATAACACTGATCTCTGCTGCCTGGTAATTAGTCCAGTCCTCACAATATTATACAGTTACCTTTGTCTATACAATGTCACAGTCATCTCTGAAGGTTAGTGTTTTCAACATCCATGCAGTGAGCCTTTAACAATTCACTGGACATCTGAGAGGCAGTGCTGAAGTTCAGCAGCACTCCATATTTGGTTTTTACTTGGTTGAGTGTTTCAAATCTCTCCTCCATGGATGTCACAGCAGAGTCGACCACAATGTTGAAGAAGTTGACTTCAAGGTTTTTCAGTGCATCAGTCACTGGTTCATCAGGAGCCTCATAGCTGAAATGCCTCTTGCTGTTTTGCACATGCCCAAAAAACCCAACTGCATCTTTTGAAGATTTGTCAGCATCTGCAATGACAAGGTTTAGAGTATGTGCTCCACATGGGACGAACACGGCTCTGGGATTTTTTTTGAGCAGTCTGGCTTGTACTCCTTGGTGCTTGCCTGTCATATTGGCCCCATTATCATAAGCTTGCCGTCTGCAAACCTCAACATGCAAACCTTAACCCCAACATTCACAAATCCGAGGAAGTGCTCCTAGATCTCTGGCTTTCCCTTTAAAGCCACTCTTCTCAGAATAATGTACATTTACTCCTGGTGACTAATGTCAGGTGTACAGTCCAAGATAATGGAGAAGTACTTTGAGTCTCTTACTTGAGTCACTATTGCTTCCAGAATCGTGTCACTCACAATCTGTATCAGCTCATTAGAGAGTGCGCTTCCCAAGGTAATGAGCATGTGTCTCTCCATCTTTAATTTGCTGAGATGATTTTCCGTAACCGGGTCAAATGTTGCCAGTAATTCAACCTCTTTTAGGAAGTTTCCATTATCTGGTTGGAAGAGATTGTCTGATGAACCCCTGAATGCTAGGTGGCTTTCAGCCAGAGACTGGATGATACTTATTAAACGTGTAAGGACATCCCACCATCTCTTTCTTTCAGCCTCCAAAATTGTCATTTGCATCTGGTCAAGAGTCTGTCCCCGACTTAGTTCTCTCCACTTAACCATATTGTTTGTGTGTTCAGGACGACCCTCATGGTGTTTCAGATTGGCATTGATATTTGACCAATCATTCACCCCTTCCTTTATTATTTTGTAGTCTTTTGTAGAAAAGAGCTTACAGCAAAAACAATACACAGCATTGTTTTTGATTGAGTATGAAAGCCAGCTCCTGGTAATCTTTTCCCCATTTGACAGCTGTCTGCAATAAGCCTGAATGGAAACCTATTCTAGACTTGTCTGAGCTGCTTGTATCTGATGCTGGTTGTACACCTCTGGTTGTGCTAGTACTGGCTGAGGCTGCCTGTACTTCTCCTGGGTCTGTGTTAGTACTTGCTGAAGATTGCTGTATTGGGTCTGTGTTAGTATTTGCTGAAGCCAGCTGTACTGGGTCTGTGTTAGTACTTGCTGAAGCTGCCAGTACTGGGTTTGTGTTAGTATTTGCTGAAGCCGTCTGTACTGGGTCTGTGTTAGTACTGGCTGAGGCTGGATGTGGATCAACTGAGTCTGTGCTTGTACTGGCTGATGATCCAGCATCTCCTCTACTGACAAACTTAAGCATAGCACCTGTAAATTATAGATGACAATACTATTATTAATTTTATCAGCTGCATCAGAACCATTCAAAAGATTTCCTTTTATACAATTTCAAATATAAAATACTATTTATACTATGGCTGAATACTTGATGGTTATTATTTACTGAGAGATGTTCATCCATATTGCCCAGTATGCCCAGCTAATCAACATGTTAAATTCAATATATAAATCAATAGTCAACGTCAATCCATTGCTTTCCATCTTGCATTAGTCCAGAGTTGTAACTAAACTTGACTGAGAGACTAGATAATCATTGTCTGGTTTTTAAATGATGTGTGCCATATATTGTCCGGACTGTTCCCCACAGAGGTTGCTGCTGGAAAGCGTGAGTTTCACTTCGTGCACGTTCATATGAACGCATGTTCACACGCGACGCGGTTATCTACAGAGAGAGTTTATAATGGTGTGCAGACACCCCAGGTTTAAATATACAGCCTGTGAATTCCATTGATTATTTGTGTAGGCCTATTTTGTCTTGCACTAGTATGGGGGGAAAAAAACGATGTACACATTGTTACCCACGTCCCCTAAATGTATACTGTAATTACACATCATAGAACAGACATTCTCATTAAAACAACCACAACACTAAATAGGCCTTTATTGTACCACCATATTGAGTACATGGATGTTAGAGCTGATTCCATTCTTTTGGCTCTATTTCTCTGGCCGTGACCTGTGACACGCAGGGCGCTGACTGTGAGGCCTGATCGTTGCCTTAACAAGCCCTGCTCTGTGTAGGGGTCAGCAGGGCGTTGGGAACACAGCACACATGATTGATTATTGATTAGGATGGATTAAGGTGATGAATGTATTAACCCTTATTAGACTAATCTAATAACATATAACCTCTAGTGCAGGGATGGGCAACTTTGATGGGGGTGGGGGCTACGAAGTAATCTGAATTCATTATGAGAGTCTGTAGTTGCCCGCAGGTCTGCTTACTCACATTAATGATTTACGTGAATGACTGAGATCTGTGCACTTGTGTCGATTCTGAATGGGGCTGGTAGGGGCAGCATAAGGCAGGATGTTCTGGACATAATATATACAGTGTGGTTCGAAATGATTGATACCCTTGATAAAGATGAGCAAAAATTGGGATATAATTTTATACGAATACAATCGCTCAGAGAAAGAGATTTTGTTTAACAAGTAATATTTTTTCTCTCAAAAAAACTGTGAAGGTAACTGAACTAAATGACTATCGCCCCGTAGAACTGACTTCTGTCATCATGAAGTGCTTTGAGAGGCTAGTTAAGGACCATATCACCTCCACCTTACCCGACTCCCTAGACCCACTACAATTTGCATATTGCCCCATCAGGTCCACAGACAATGCAATCGCCATTGCACTACACACTGCCCTATCCTACCTGGAAAAGATGAATAGCTATGTAAGAATGCTGTCCAAGCTCATCACTAAGCTCAGGGCCCTGGGTCTGAACCCCTCCCTGTGCAACTGGGTCATGGACTTTCTGACGGGCTGACCTCAAGTGGTGAAGGTAGGAAACAACACCTCCGCGACCCTGATCCTCAACACGGGGGCCCCACAAGGCTGCGTGCTCAGCCCTCTCCTGTACTTGCTGTTCACCTATGACTGCGTGGCCATGCATGTCTCCAACTCAATCACCAACTTTGTTGATGACACAACAATGGTATTTGGTATAAATAGATTGGATTAGTTTAGAAAAATGTATGTTATTTAACTTTGTGTAGCATAAGTTTAAATATTTGATTAATTAATCAATCAATACAATGCAAAAACACAGACATTGACAGTGTGCAGCTGACTATATACCTCACTTGGGATTAGAACTCACAACCGCTTGGTTGATAATGAACTGAATTTCCTGCTATGCCACCAGGTCTGTGGGCATGACAGAAATTGGCCACAATTTAATGGCAAGAATACAGTTCTGCACTTTTGCTAAATCAAGTCAATAATTGTCTGATTATCTTACAACACCATCATAAAAATAGCAGTGCTCAGGGACACTTGATGTAAAGTGAGCAAAATGCTTTGGGATTTGAACTGGGAAGCTTTAATGTTTCAGCAGTGCCACCAGGTACATCTTTATTACCAAGAACACATATC
>CM042414.1:41353375-41355875 GCA_023634145.1 Thymallus thymallus | reverse complement strand
ACCGTTTGGAAATGGATCTTAATCACCAAAGCTTTATTAAAATATGAAGATTGAGAGTAAAACAGTGTGCTGACCTCTGTGAATACCGGTGAACCTCGTATTTAGAAGTTAAACTGTAACAATGACTTGCCCTCCCAAGAACAACGACTGGTTCAAGAGCAATGCTTGTATTTTTTATCCTGGAGATTTTATGATATCATTACATTTAAGGTGTATTTATTGTTGTTGTTGTTTAATGTAATAATTGTATTATAACCAAACGTGTTAGAATGATTCATCTTCCTGGTATTATGGTGACAACGTCCATATGCCTATTTGGGAGCAGTATAACAGTGAGTGGACATTCTCCCTTTCTCTTTATATTGGATCTTTGTTTAGCTACTGTGAAAAGTTTGAATGTGCATAAAACCCTCCACAGTCTGCGTTGTTTTCATATTTATACCCACGGGAGAAATCATGGGGCCTGTAAGTGTGACATAGCCTATTTAAAGCAAGTTGCTGTTTTTTCTGTTTAGAATTTGATTAGAAATATTTTATCTATTTTTAGGCCTTATCAATAATGAATTTAATCTTGCTTATTGACAATGTTTGGCATGTCCATGCTCAGCCATAATGCAATTTACAGTAGGCCTAGGTCCTATATCAGTGTGCATGCTATTGAAGCCATGCAATTACTTAGAACAATGTGTACTAAGTTAAGGTATTTAGCAAAGATAGTTCTACATTTTGTTATTTCATTTCTGTAAGCCATTTCACAAACTATAACGGACTAACGTTGGAATTGGAGTTAAATCCAAGGCAATACTTATAAGACCATAAATACACAACTTGAACCAACCACATATATAGCCATGGAGCACATTCTGATTGGCCAAGGAGAGGCCAAGCCTTGACACACCCACAACTTGTTTATTCATAAGAAAACAGCCAGCAAGTGTGCTGATACTTGCGAAAATAAGAAACATACACTATCAAAATAAGTGTTATGTAAAAAATCAATCAATAAAAAAAGAATGTGTGCGGGGGCACCGGTTAGTTGAGGTTTTTGAGGTAATATGCACATGTAGATAGATGTACAGTATGTACTATATATACAAAGGTATGTGGACACCCCTTGAAATGAGTGGATTCGGCTAGTTCAGCCACACCCGTTGCTGACAGGTGTATAAAACACAGCACACAGCCGTTCAATCTCCATACACAAACATCGGCAGTAGAATGGCCTTAATGAAGAGCTCAGTGACTTTCAACGTGGCACTGTCACCTTTCCACCTAGTCAGTTTGTCAAATTTCTGACCTGCTAGAGCTGCCCCTGTCAACTGTAAATGCTGTTATTGTGAATTGGAAACATCTAGGAGCAACAACGGCTCAACCGTGAAATTATAGGCCACACAAGCTCACAGAACGGAACCGCGGAGTGTTGAAGCATGTAGCGCGTTAAAATCATCTGTCCTCGGTTGCAACACTCACTACCGAGTTCTAAACTGACTCTGGAAGCAACGTCAGCACAATAACTCTTCATGAAATGTGTTTCAATGGGAGAGCAGCAGCACACAAGCCTAAAATCACCATGAGCAATGCTAAGCGTCGGCTGGAGTTGTCTAAAGCTCTCCGCCATTGGACTCTGGAGCAGTGGAAACCCATTTTCTGGAGTGATGAATCACGCTTCACCATCTGGACCAATCTGGGTTTGGCGGATACAGGAGAAAATTACCTGCCTGAATTCATAGTACCAACTGTTAAGTATGGTGGAGGACGCATAAGCGTCTGGGGCTGTTTTTCATGGTTCGTGGCCCATTAGTTCCAGTGAAGGGAACTCTAAACGCTATAGCATACATTGTAGACAATTCTGTGCTTCCAGCTTTGTTGTGGCAAAAATTTGGGGAAGGCCCTTTCCTGTTTCAGCATGACAACACCCCATGCACAAAGCGAGGTCCATACAGAAATGGTTTCTGGAAGAACTTGACTGGGCTGCACAGACCCCTGACCTCAACCCCATCAAACACCTTTGGGATGAATTGGAACACCGACTGTGAGCCAGGCCTAATCACCCAACATCAGTGCCCGACTTCACTAACGCTCTTATGGTTGAATGGAAGCAAGTCCCCCCAGCAATGCCCCAACATCTAGAGGAAAGCCTTCCCAGAAGAGTGGAGTATGTTATAGCAGATAGGGGGGTCCCACTCCATATTAATGCCCATGAGCAGGTGTCCACATACTTTTGGTAATGTCATGTATTTCTGACACACCCCTGAACCTATAGCGCTTCCACCTGTGCTTAGATTTACCATTGCATTAGGATTTTTAAAATAGAGTCCCTAGTTTGTCAGTGAGGAGAGCCCTGAGAGGCAGCAGAGGAACACATAGGCAACAGAAAACTGTCCTAATACCAGGACACTGTCCAGTTCACTTCACTGAAACAACATCCAGCTAGCCTACCTCCAACTAACTATAACAACACATAAATGAGTTTGTGTTTGTCGACAACGACTAAATACAA
>CM042414.1:41338375-41350875 GCA_023634145.1 Thymallus thymallus | reverse complement strand
AGAGTCTAGAAAGCTACTTTGTCCCATAAGGGTTCCTCAGCACCACAGCTTTGTCCACTGCTTCTCCCCATAGACCCTTGCACAGCAGATCTAGAGAGGGAAAGGAGGGTGGGATGGAGGGAGAGGGACGTAGAAAGAGAGGGAGAGAGTGGTTGGGAGGGAGATGGAGGAAGAGTGAGAAAAAATGAAGGGAGAGGGAGAGAGAGAACATCGTCTATCAGGCTATTCGATTTGTTTATGGACTAGAGACCCCTGCAGGCCACCCCCTCATGTGCTGGGAAAGCTACTTTGTGAGTGTGCGTGTGTGCATGTGTGTGTGTGTGTGTTAGGAGAGCTTGCATCCTGCTGCCTAACACTTCCCCCGCCTAGGGAGAGCCAGTCTGCTCATGCGGCAGGAAGTTGGTCCTCTGGGATGCTGTCCCCCCCCAAACAAGCGCCTTGTCTTTGATTCCCCACAGAGTGTTTGTGTCCCGGTGCTAATAACATTAGCCATGCTCCATTACCCATAGTCCTCAGCCCGATGATGGATGGACCCTCACACAGAGAAACCAGTGTACTAAGGAGTGTGCTTCGAAATGTGCCTAGTGTCCTGTAGACAAGGTAGCTAGTTAGAACCATTCGCTTTGGTCAATATGACTACTGTCAATACAGTGAAGTAAAGACGTGGACTAGTAAGAACCATGAGGGTACATTACCTTTGGTCAATACAGCTACTGGCCATTATAGTCAGATAAACAAGAGACTTAGTTAGAACAAGAAGTTGTTGTCACACAAATCCATCTGTATTTAGGTCTGATGCTTATGAAGCTGCTCTGTCATATGGTCAGTAACGTGTGTGTGTGTGTGTGTTTTTTTTAATAGTTCCTAACAGGGGACAGGTCTCCAATTATCCAGGTTACAGAGGCATGGCCAACAGATTGCAGGTCACACACTCCAACGGACAACTACTGACCTGAGGAGTGTACGTCTGCTCTCTCTCTCTCTCTCTCTCTCTCTCTCTCTCTCTCTCTCTCTCTCTCTCTCTCTCTCTCTCTCTCTCTCTCTCTCTCTCTCTCTCTCTCTCTCTCTCTCTCTCTCTCTCTCTCTCTCTCTCTCTCTCTCTCTCTCTCTCTCTCTCTCTCTCCTCTGTCTCTCTCTGTCTCTCTCTCTCACACACACACACACGCACACACATACCCCCCCCACACACACACAGAAACAAATTATAACTTAACCCTTTGACCCCTACGTACACAAACACGATGGAAGCATTCACGCAAAACTGAAAGCGCAAACCACCGCATGTAGCCATGGCAAGGGGACTGGGAATATGGCAGAATACAAACAGTGTAGCTATTCACTCCGCAAGGCAATCAAACAAGCAAAACGTGAGTATAGAGACAAAGTGGCCCTAGCCGCATCCTCAGAGCATGTGCAGACCAGCTGGCTGGGGGGTATAAGGGAATATTCAACACTGGAGCCCCACAAGGGTGCGTACTCAGCCATCTCCTGTACTCCCTGTTCACCCATGACTGTGTGGCCAAGGACGCCTCCAACTCAATCATCAAGTTTGCAGACGACACAACAGTAGTAGGCTTGATTACCAACAATGACGAGACAGCCTACAGGGAGGAGGTGAGGGCTCTGGGAGTGTGGTGCCAGGAAAATAACCTCTCACTCAACGTCAACAAAACAAAGGAGATGATCGTGGACTTCAGGAAACAGCAGAGGGAGCACCCCCCGATCCACATCGATGGGACCGCAGTGGAGAAGGTGGAAAGCTTCAAGTTCCTTGGCGTACACAGCACTGATAAACTGAAATGGACCATCCACACATACAGTGTGGTGAAGAAGGCGCAACAGAGCCTCTTCAACCTCAGGAGGCTAAAGAAATTTGGCTTGGCACCTAAAACCCTCACAAACTTTTACAGATGTACAATTGAAAACATCCTGTCGGGCTGTATCACCGCCTGGTACGGCAACTGCACCGCCCGCAACCGCAAGGCTCTCCAGAAGGTGGTGCGTTCTGCCTGACGTATTAAGGGTAAAAAATGAACCACCACTATGTTGAACAGCAGAGAAAACCCCCTAAATTATATTTTTTCAACTTGAAATTTGATTACTTTTCCTAGAGTGACCCCAACATGAAACATCACCTTTGTTGATATTTCCATGAAAGCTGTACATCACCAGGGTACAAAGATTGTCTTAGTCACAAAAGTCACACACAATGAGAAATGTAGATTTTGTGTTCTACTGATTGAACTCTAACCCTAAACTAGAACTTTCTGGTGCTTGTGCAGCATCTCCCCTCCATGACCACTCCACGTACCCCTCCACGACCCCTCCACGTACCCCTCCGCAACCCCACACATGATTCAAGTTCACAGAAAAAATAAAAACAATTTCAACAATTTTATCAAAGAACAGCAAAATCCTTGTCACCATGTGACAACCAGGGCAGGATGGCATAAGGATACAGTTGGCCGTGCCCAGGACATCGCCTAAACATTCTGCATGTTTATCACACCTGCCTCCAGGAGATGACATATTTGGAGGCTTTCCGTAAATATGGAGACAACAGGAAAAGGATGGATGAGATTGACCTGCGTGCCTAAATAGGGCTGCTAATCTTAGCGGGTGTGTATAGGTCCCGAGGCGAGGCTACATGTAGTCTCTGGGATGCAGAGAATGGAAGGGTGATTTTCCGTGCCACTGAAAGTCTTTCACAATTTCTCAAGAATGCTACGATTTGATAACCGTCAGTCAAGACCTGCAAGACTTGAGGGAGACAAACTGGCGGCCATAAGAGAGGTCTGGGAGAAGTGGGTGGAGCGTCTGCCATACCTCTACCACCCTGGGCCTGAAGTAACAGTGGATGAATTACTGGTTCCATTCAGAGGTACATTTGTATTTTCATATCTGTAATGTAAGTGATTTTCAATGTTAATTTTATTTTGTACAGTCGTGGCCAAAAGTTTTGAGAATGACACAAGTATTGGTTTCCACAAAGTTTGCTGCCTCAGTGTTGATGATGGCAATTTGCATATACTCCAGAATGTCATGAAGAGTGATCAGATGAATTGCAATTAATTGCAAAGTCCCTCTTTGCCATGTAAATGAACTTAATCCCCAAAAAACATTTCCACCGAATTTCAGCCCTGCCACATAAGGACCAGCTGCCATCATGTCAGTGATTGTCTCGTTAACACAGGTGAGAGTTTTGACGAGGACAAGGCTGGAGATCACTCTGTCATGCTGATTGAGTCAGAATAACAGACTGGAAGCTTTAAAAGGAGGGTGGTGCTTGAAATCATTGTTCTTCCTCTGTCGACCATGGTTACCTGCAAGGAAACACATGCCGTCATCATTGCTTTGCACAAAAAGGGCTTCACAGGCAAGGATATTGCTGCTGGTAAGATTGCATCTAAATCAACCACTTATCGGATCATCAAGAACTTCAAGGAGAGAGGTTCAATTGTTGTGAAGAAGGCGTCAGGGCGCCCAAGAAAGTCCAGCAAGCACCAGGACCGTCTCCTAAAGTTGATTCAGCTGCGGGATCGGGCCACCACCAGTGCAGAGCTTGCTCAGGAATGGCAGCAGGCAGGTGTGAGTGCATCTGCACGCACAGTGAGGCAAAGACTTTTGGAGGATGGCCTGGTGTCAAGAAGGGCAGCAAAGAAGCCACCTCTCTCCAGGAAAAACATCAGAATGTTAATACTACACAAGGGGAGTATACAGAATGTTAATACTACACAAGCGGAGTATACAGAATGTTAATACTACACAAGGGGAGTATACAGAATGTTAATACTACACAAGGTGTCACGACTCCTGCTGAAGTTGCCTCACCTCCTTGTTCGGGCATGCTTCGGCGATCGTCGTCACCGGCTTTCTAGCCACTGCCGCTCTATCGTTCATTATTCCATTTGTCTTGTCTTGTCATTACGCACACCTGGTTCTCATTTCCCCTCATTACTTCATGTATATATGTTCCCTCTGTTCCCTCATGTCAATAGTTATTATTAGTAAGGAAAACAATAATGCGTGTGCCAGCTGGAAAATGTTTGTGCAAGTTCTATTCAAATCAAATCAAATCAAATTGTATTGGTCACATATACATGTTTAGCAGATGTTAAGATGTTAATGCGGGTGTAGCGAAATGCTTGTGCTTCTTTGTCACGTTCGGGTGTGTAGAGAGACCAAGGCGCAGCGTATCCATAGTTCGACATGTTTATTTAAACTAAATGACGAACCATACAAAATAACAAATGATAATAATAAAGATGACACACGTAGCACGAACACGAGACAACATAACAATGAACCACGCCAACGGAGTGGAACACAGACATATAAGTAAGATCCCTAATTAGAGGTAATGCATAGCAGCTGCCTCTAATTAGGGATCCCACACACACACACCACACCAGACAGAAATAGAAATGATAGATCTGCCAGACTCTGACCATAGAAATATAGAGAAGCAAAGCTTCTCTATGGCCAGAGCCTGACAGTACCCCCCCCCAAAGGTGCGGACTCCCGGCCGCAAGAAAAACAAACACAAAAACATGAGGAAAGGGTCAGGGAGGGAAAAACATCAAACATAAACCATCGCCGGTGGCGGTTCCGGCCCCGGCGAAGTGGATGTCTTCCTCCTCATTTCTACTGGGCCCGGTGTGGCTGGCGATTCAGGCCATTTCAAGGGGCAACCCACCGGTCCTGGAAATGACCATGGTGGGGCAAAAGGCTCAGGCCATGGAGCGGGGCAAATAACCGGGCCAGAACTGGGCACCGGTGTGGCAGGCGACTCCGGCCATATAAAGGGGCAACCCACCGGTCCTGGAAACAACAATGGTGGGGGAAAAGGTTCAGGCCATGGAGCGGGGCAAATAACCGGGCCAGGACTGAGCACCGGTGTGGCAGGCGACTCCGGCCATGTAAAGGGGCAACCCACCGGTCCTTTAAATAACAATGGTGGGGGAACAAGTTCAGGCCATGGAGCGGGGCAAATAACCGGGCCAGGACTGAGCACCGGTGTGGCAGGCGACTCCGGCCATATAATTATCACGGGAGGCTCCGGGCTGTCGAGCGTCACGTGAGGCTCCGGGCTGTCGAGCGTCACGGGAGGCTCCGGGCTGTCGAGCGTCACGGGAGGCTTCGGGCTGTCGAGCGTCACGGGAGGCTCCGGGCTGTCGAGCGTCACGGGAGGCTCCGGGCTGTCGAGCGTCACGGGAGGCTCCGGGCTGTCGAGCGTCACGGGAGGCTCCGGGCTGATGAGGCGCACCGACGGTCTGGTGCGTGGAGCCGGCACTGGAGGTACCTGGCTGGGCACACGCACTGGAGGTCGAGTGCGGGGAGTCGGCACGGGACGTACCGGACTGGAGAGGCGCACTGGAGGCCTGGTGCGTGGAGCCGGCACTGGATGAACCTGGCTGGGCACACGCACTGGAGGTCGAGTGCGGGGAGTCAGCACGGGACGTACCGGACTAGAGACGCGCACTGGAAGCCTGGTGCGTGGAGCCGGCACTGGAGGAACCTGGCTGGGCACACGCACTGGAGGTCGAGTGCGGGGAGTCGGCACGGGACGTACCGGACTAGAGACGCGCACTGGAAGCCTGATGCGTGGAGTCGGCACAGGTGGCACTGGACTATTAACACGCACCTCAGGGCGAGTGCGGGGAGCAGGCACAGGACGTACCTGACTGGAGACGCTCACTGGAAGCCTGGTGCGTGGAGTCGGCACATGTGGCACAGGACTATTAACACGCACCTCAGGGCTAGTGCGGGGAGCAGGCACAGGACGTACCTGACTGGAGACGCGCACTGGAAGCCTGGTGCGTGGAGTCGGCACTGGTGGTACCGGACTAATGACACGCACTTCAGGGCGAGTGCATGGAGCAGGCACAGGACGTACCTGACTGGAGACGCGCACTGGAGTGTAGCAGACGGCCGGACCCGGACTGGGTACCGGTGAAGCGGACTGCTCTGACACTGGAGTGTAGCAGACGGCCTGACCCAGACTGGGCACCGGTGGAGCGGACTGTTCTGACACTGGAGTGTAGCAGACGGCCGGACCCAGACTGGGCTCCGGTGGAACGGACTGCTCTGTCACTGGAGTGTAGCAGACGGCCGGACCCGGACTGGGCACCGATGGAACGGATTGCTCTGGCACTGGAGTTCTCACACGTGAAACCGGCATAGGACATACTGGAGTGGGGATGTACACTGGAGACTCGGCGCGGGATGTAGACATTAAACGACCCGGACTGGGGATGCACACCGTGGGCACCTTTAACTCCAGCTCCCTCCGCTCGTTCTCACACTCTTCCATATTACGCCTACACAGCTCCATAATGTCACAATATACCCCCTTCAGGTATTCCTCTTCCTCCTTCTCCACCGTATTCCACATTGAGAGCGGTACTGGCTCGTCCTCCTCGTAGCCAGACCAACCCCATAGCCCCCCCCCGAAATTTTCTTGGGGTTGCCTACGGGCTCCGTTACCTCCGTTTACTCGATTACGCCGTTTTCTTCCTTTTCTGTCCTTTGCTCCAGTATATCGCTGCTTGGTCGGGTGGTGGTTCATTCTGTCACGTTCGGGTGTGTAGAGAGACCAAGGCGCAGCGTATCCATAGTTCGACATGTTTATTTAAACTAAATGACGAACCATACAAAATAACAAATGATAATAATAAAGATGACACACGTAGCACGAACACGAGACAACATAACAATGAACCACGCCAACGGAGTGGAACACAGACATATAAGTAAGATCCCTAATTAGAGGTAATGCATAGCAGCTGCCTCTAATTAGGGATCCCACACACACACACCACACCAGACAGAAATAGAAATGATAGATCTGCCAGACTCTGACCATAGAAATATAGAGAAGCAAAGCTTCTCTATGGCCAGAGCCTGACATTCTTGCTCCGACAGTGCAGTAATATCTAACAAGCAATATCTAACAATTACACAACATATACCCAATACACACAAATCTAATAAGGAATGAAATAGGATTATATACATATATGGACGAGTGGCATGGACTAAGATACAGTAGAATAGTATTGAATACAGTATATACATATGAGATGAGTAATGCAAGATATGTAAAAATTATTAAGTGACTAAGATATAGGCAGCAGCCTCTAGCCTGCTAATGATGATTATTTAGCTGTCTGATGACCTTGAGATAGAAGCTGTTTTTGAGTCTCTCTGTCCCAGCTTTGATGTACCTGTACTGACCTCGCCTTCTGGATGATAGCAGGGTGAACAGGCAGCGGCTCGGGTGGTTGATGTCCATGATGATCTTTTTGGCCTTCCTGTGACATCGGGTGCTGTAGGTGTCCTGGAGTGACCACACCACCCTCTGGAGAGCCTTGCGGTTGCGGCTGGTGCAGTTGCCGTACCAGGCGTTGATACAGCCCGACAGGATGATACAGCCCGACACTCCCAGAGCCCTCACCTCCTCCCTGTCGGCTGTCTCGTCATTGTTGGTAATCAAGCCTACTTCTGTTGTGTCGTCTGCAAGTATCTATCTATCTATCTATCTATCTATCTATCTATCTATCTATCTATCTATCTATCTATCTATCTATCTATCTATCTATCTATCTATCTATCTATCTATCTATCTATCTATCTATCTATCTATCTATCTATCTATCTATCTATCTATCTATCTATCTATCTATCTATCTATCTATCTATCTATCTATCTATCTATCTATCTATCTATCAAACTTGATAATTGAGTTGGAGACGTTCTTGGCCACGCAGTCATGGGTAAACAGGGACCCTGTGCAACTGGGTCCTTAACTTGAAGAATGCAACAAAGATGCAGAATCATCTGCCCAAGTGCATAAAGTTCCTTCAGTGCTTACAACAAGCAACCTTGACAAACGTCCCTCTACTTCAATTTAAGGTGAAAATGGTGAATCAGACACCTTATCGATAGCAACAGCTCAAGTTTTTTTGACTCAATGGAGGAACGTAGTCAGAGAAGTGCTGATGAATGTCTTGCTCGAGCTGTGTATGCAACTGGTTTACCTCTGATGCTCACAGGCAATGTGTATTGGAAGAGAAGACAAGATATGCTTTATCTACTCATTTTCTGGATGCAGAGCTCAACAGAGTTCAAGTGAAGGTCAAGCAAATCATAGAGAAAGCAGACTGTATTGCAATCATCTCTGATAGGTGGTTGAATGATCGTGGGCAAGGAATAACTACATAATCTCCACCCCTCAACCAGTATTCTACAAGAGCACAGACACAAGGGACAACAGACACACTGTTCTCTACGTTGTAGATGAGCTGAAGGCAGTCATCAATGACCTTGACCTTGGACCACAGAAGGTATTTGCATTGGTGACAGACAATTCTGCAAACATGAAGGCTGCTTGGTCTAAAGAGGAGGGGTCCTACCCTCACGTCACACCTATTGGCTGTGCTGCCCATGCATTGAATCTGCTCCTCAAGGACATCATGGCACTGAAAACAATGGATACACTCTACAAGAGAGCCATGGAAATGGTTAGGTATGTGAAGGGTCATCAAGTTATAGCAGCAATCTACCTCACCAAGCAAAGTGAGAAGAATAAGAGAACCACATTGAAGCTGCCCAGCAACCCCCGTTGGGGTGGTGTTGTCATCAAGTAGTCTCTCCAAGAAATGGCCATATCACAGTCTGCCAGTTTCTAGACTATCATTTTACAGATGTTGAACACGTTTTTGGGAGATGCGATGGGTCATTTGGGATCATTCAATATTCCCTTTCTTCCCATGTGAAGAGTACACTCATTTAATTAAAGTTAAATTCGTAACTAAATTGTTTTTTTATTTCTATTTAAAGGATTTAATCATTTGCAATTATGTCTCCTTATGATAAGGTTTATGTTTCTGTCTCCATATGATATGGTGAGTATATCCAATGCAAAAAACATCTACATTTAAATGGTGTTAACGTTAATTTGCATATATTTCCGTTAATTCCCATATATTCCTGTTAATTCCCACAGAAAGTTTTCACCTCTGAATATTCCCCAAAATGTGCAACCCTAATCCCGGGTGACCTGGCTGCTCCTCCAAAATGTGCAACCCTAATCCCGGGTGACCTGGCTGCTCCTCCAAGCCTACTCACCAAGACGACAATTGATTATTAATTGACCGCAGCAGCCTTGGTCATGAAACATTAACGTGCTGCTGGTGAATTATTGATTAATTATATGAAGCGATCGGGTGAGCAGACATTCTGAAAATAAGACAGTAGTGGTGGGATGAGAGGAGAGAAATCAATGGAATGCTGAATCAAGGCCATGACACACAAACACACACACATGAACACAGTCAACATAATTTAGCTGCAGTATTGTGAACTTGTCTTTTATTTAAGATGCTCTCATGTCTATTCACATCAGAACATCAGAATTAGACGTTCATGTTTCTCAAACGTCAAAGTTCTAAGTTGTTCCAAATGTCAAAGTATTTAGGCATTAAGTTTAGGCATTAACTCTGAATTTTTAAGGCCAGGCATTGACTCTGAATGGTTAAGGTAAGGGTTAAGGTTTGGGATAAGCTTAACCTACTTGAAGATAACAGGACTCACTGTTGGTTTCCACATCATCTCCCAACATCCTCAGACATGGATGGACGTCTAATACTGACTTATATCACGGTGACCTGGCTGGTCTATTCAGAATATTACAATGGTTGTGTTATGGAAGGTATGCAATATGGTCAGTGTGAGCTGTTTAAGGTTTATTTTAAAGTTTTTAAATTTGACCTTTATTTATTCAAGCAAGTCAGTTAAGAACATATTCTTATTTACAATGACGGCCTACCCCGGCCAAACCTTCCCCTAACCCGGTGGGTTAGTAGCTGTCCATGGTGCTGAAGTGAAGAGTGGCGAGTGCTGCTGTATTGTCAGGAGTGGTGTGGTGTTGAAGGGACAGCTCCCAGGTGTGTCTCCTCAGGCATGCACTCTAATGGCAGCATTGTGATGAACTGGTTATTAACCCGGGTCATGCATATCACAAGACTTCAGCTTAGTGGATTAACACAATCAAGTGTGTTACTGTGTGTGTGTGTGTGTGTGTGTGCGTGCGTGCGTGCCTGCCTGCCTGCCTGCCTGCCTGCCTGCCTGCCTGCCTGCCTGCCTGCCTGCCTGCCTGTCTGTCTGTCTGTCTGTCTGTCTGTCTGTCTGTCTGTCTGTCTGTCTGTCTGTCTGTCTGTCTGTCTGTCTGTCTGTCTGTCTGTCTGTCTGTCTGTCTGTCTGTCTGTCTGTGTGTGTGTCTGTGTGTGTGTGTGTGTGTGTGTGTGTGTGTGTGTGTGTGAAGAGAAGTTAGGGTGTCTGAAATGGTATCAACTGGTGGTTTTATCTGGACCAGGAAGATCGCTGAGAGAAAACTCATCCCCCAGGTAGAACAGAATACCACAGCAACTTTGCTCTCTCGCTTTCTCCCTCCTCCACCCCTTCACTTTCTCTCACTCACAAGGATGCACATGCCCACCCCTCACAGACAGAAGGGAGAGATGTGAAGATGATATACAGAACCAGTCAAAGTTTGGACACACCTACTCATTAAAGGGTTTTTCTTTATTTTTTACTATTTTCTACGTTGTAGAATAATAGTGAAGACATCAAAACTATGAAATAACACATATGGAATCAATTTTTTTTTTTTTAAACAAATCAAAATATGTTTTATATTCTCCACCCTTTGTCTTGATGACAGCTTTGCACACTCTTGGCATTATCTCAACCAGCTTCACCTGGAATGTTTTTCCAAAGGTCTTGAAGGAGTTCTCACATATGAGGAGCACTTGTTGACTGTTTTTCCTTCTGCAGTCCAACTCATCCCAAACCATCTCAATTGGGTTTAGGTTGGGTGATTGTGGAGGCCAGGTCATTTGATGCAGAACTCCATCACTCTCCTTCTTGGTCAATTAGCCCTTACACAACCTGGAGGTCTGTTGGGTCATTGTCCTGTTGAAAAACAAAAGATAGTCCCACTAAGTGCAAACCAGATGGGATGGCGTATCGCTGTTGAATGCTGTGGTAGCCATGCTGGTTAAATGTGCCTTGAATTCTAAATAAATCACAGACAGTGTCACCAGCAAATCACCATCACACCTCCTCCTCAATGCTTCACGGTGGGAACCACACATGCAGAGATCATCCGCTCACCTACTCTGCGTCTCACAAAGACACGGCAGTTGGAACCAAAAATGTCAAATTTGAACTCATCAGACCAAAGGACAGATTTCCACCGGTCTAATGTCCATTGCTCGTGTTTCTTGGCCCAAGTAAGTCTCTTCTTCTTATTGGTGTCCTTTAGTAGTGGTTTCTTTGCAGCAATTCGACCATGAAGGCCTGATTCACACAGTCTCCTCTGAACAGTGGATGTTGAGATGTGTCTGTTACTTGATCTCTGTGAAGCATTTCTTTGGGCTGCAATAAATGAGGCTGGTAACTCTAATGAACTTATCCTCTGTAGCAGAGGGAACTCTGGGTCTTCCTTTCCACACACACACACACACAGCAGAGGGACAGTTGAAATATCCCACAGCTATCATTTCATCAGGTCTCTTTCTTCCACCTTGCTGATTTTCTCTTATCTCTGCTAGTTACTAACCTCTTGGCTGCTCTAGTCATGTTCTAGTCTTATTATAAACACAGCTCTCAGAGGGGTTCTGCTTGTGTCTGTGTGTGTGTTTTTGGTAGAGGGTGAGGGCAGTGTATTTGAATCACTTTCCAGGTGATAGTTGGCAATGGCACAGCTATTTCTACTTTTAGTGCTGACTCGGCTTTGGACTTGGCCTTGGAAACTATTTAGATGTGTTTTTCTCTCTGAAATCCTTGTTTTTTATGGGAGGCGACACAGTTGTATTCCCCCCCCTAATCAGTGGAAATCAGGCGTAGACTACAGATGAGGCCATTGTGAGGAAGGTGACTGAAGGAGAGGAACACTGTAAGGGGTGAGAGTAGCGCTTGACAGGATCTGAATGGAACACTCAGAATGCTCCCTCCATCCCTTTAAACTCCGTCCACTAAGAATGCTCCCTTCTTTCTCTCACAACACATATCCTCTGTGGAATGCCATTACCTCACTGGTACAACCTCCCCTCCATGCTCTGATTCTCTGCGTCTCTCTCTGTCTCTGCTCTGTCTCTCTGTCTCAGTCTCTATTGCGGCTCTGCTCTGTCTGATCTGTGGGAGAGGAGGCAGGAGGGAGGCTTTCATTTGATCAAACCAGCACCCTGATGAAGACCAGCACGGGAAAACCTGTTAAAAAAGTTACAACGGAAAAGCCTTTTTTGTATTGATTGTTGAATATACTGTGGCTCTCTCTGTGTTACACAGAGATAGGAACAGTATCTGACAGTGCATCTTCAGTGAAAGGTGATTAATGAGTGTAGGTAAATTAGATGGATGGTGGGAGGCACAGAATATAATTACTATTTTTACATGTATTCAATTTAATGTGAGGAAAATAATATGTTTTCACCTC
>CM042414.1:41315875-41333375 GCA_023634145.1 Thymallus thymallus | reverse complement strand
CTTGTTCTTATTCTGTTAGCCATATCATATGAGCCGTTAGTTCCATTGTGTGATGAACACACCAAACAACAGACATATGTTAGACAACAGACATATGTTAGACAACAGACATATGTTAGACAACAGACATATGTTAGACAACAGACATATGTTAGACAACAGACATATGTTAGACAACAGACAGTAAGCCAGTCAACAATCTGACAGCTGTTAATGTGTCACTGTGTTTTCAGAGCACAGTGAAACAAGCATTTGAAAACAAATTGTTTCTAAATCATTGCATTGTGTTACAGCCTTAAGAGTGAGTATGTATTTGTTTGTGTGTGTGTGTGTGCGTGCGTGTGTGTGTGTGTTACTAATCGATACCCTTCAAGTATCTTCTATCTGCTCTCACTTTGCTCATTAATAATCCTTTTTAAAAATGTTATCTTTCATAACATTAAACACAGACACATGTTCACTATGCTGCAGTGTGTGTGTGTGTGTGTTAGTGTGTAAGTGTGCGTAAGGGCCCTCTACAACTTCATGGACTGAAGGGAAACAGACTAACTGCTGCTCAAAATGCTAGCTGACCAGAATACATATAACCCATTAATACTGTATTTAAACACATGAAAGTCAACGTGAAGTCAACACACCATCAACAAACAACATACAGAAACGGCAGCCATGGTCCATCCTTTATTTTTAAGGGGGAGATCAAGCTAATCCTCTGTTTTAGGCCTATTTCTATTATGCTCTGTTTATCAAAAGTGCTGGAAAAACATGTCAATAATCAACTGACTGGCTTTCTTGATGTCTATAGTATTCTCTCTGGTATGCAATCTGGTTTCCACTCAGGTTATGGATGTGTCAATGCAACCTTAAAGGTCCTCAATGATGTCACCACTGCCCTTGATTCTAAGCAATGTTGTGCTGCTATTTTTATTGACTTGGCCAAAGCTTTTGATACGGTAGACCATTCCATTCTTGTGGGCCGGCTAAGGAGTATTGGTGTCTCTGAGGGGTCTTTGGTCTGGTTTCTTAACTACATCTAACAAAGAGTGCAGAGTATAAAGTCAGAAAATATGCTGTCTCAGCCACTGCCTGTCTTCAAGGTAGTACCCCAAGGCTCAATCCAAGGCCCCACACTCTCCTCAATTTAAATCAACAACATAGCTCAGGCAGCAGGAAGCTCTCTCATCCATTTAAATGCAGATAATACAGTCTTATTCTCAGCTGGCCCCTCCCTGGATTTCGTGTTAAACGCTCTACAACAAAGCTTTCTTAGTGTCCAACAAGCTTTCTCTACCCTTAACCTCTGAGGGTTTAGAGCTTGAGGTAGTCACCTCATACAAGTACTTGGGAGTATGGCTAGTTGGTACACTGTCCTTCTCTCAGCACATATCAAAGCTGCAGGCTAAAGATAAATCTAGACTTTGTTTCCTCTTCCGTAATCGCTCCTCTTTCACCCCAGCTGCCAAACTAACCCTGATTCAGATGACCATCCTACCCATGCTAGATTACAGAGACATCATTTATAGATCGGCAGGTAAGGGTGTTCTCGAGCGGCTACATGTTCTTTACCATTCAGTCATCAGATTTGCCACCAATGCTCCTTATAGGACACATCACGGCACTCTATACTCCTCTGTAAACTGGTCATCTCTGTATACCCATCACAAGACCCACTGGTTGATGGTTATTTATAAAACCCTCTTAGGCCTCACTCCCCCCTATCTGAGATATCTACTGCAGCCCTCATCCTCCACATACAACACCCGTTCTGCCAGTCACATTCTGTTAAAGGTCCCCAAAGCACACACATCCCTGGGTCGCTGGTCTTTTCAGTTCGTTGCAGCTAGCGACTGGAACGAGCTGCAACAAACACTCAAACTGGACAGTTTTATCTCAATCTCTTCCTTCAAAGACTCAATTATGAACAATCTTACTGACAGTTGTGGCTGCTTTGTGTGATGTATTGTCATCTCTACCTTCTTGCCCTTTGTGCTGTTGTCTGTGTCCAATCATGTTTGACCATGTTTTGTGCTGCCACCATGTTGTGTTGCTACCATGCTGTGTTGTCATGTTGTGTTGCTACCATGCTGTGTTGTCATGTTGTGTTGCTTCCATGTTGTTGTCATGTTGTGTTGCTACCATCCTGTGTTGTCATGTTGTGTTGCTACCATGTTGTTGTCATGTTGTGTTGCTGCCATGCTGTGTTGTCATGTTGTGTTGCTTCCATGTTGTTGTCATGTTGTGTTGCTACCATGCTGTGTTGTCATGTTGTGTTGCTACCATGTTGTTGTCATGTTGTGTTGCTGCCTTGCTATGTTGTTGTCTCAGGTCTCTCTTTATGCAGTGTTGTTTTGTCTCTCTAGTCGTGATGTGTGTTTGGTCCTATATTTACATTTTATTTATTTGTATTTATTTGTTATTGACAGCCCCCGTCCTCGCAGGAGTTTTTTTATTTATTTGTTTTTTTATATTGTAAATAAGAATTAGTGCTTAACTGACTTGCCTAATTAAATAAAGGTTAAATATATAACATACTGCATGGTACTACTTACTCCTGGCTATATAACAGTATAATATACAAAACAAAAATATAAATGCAACATACAAGAATTTCAACGATATTACTGCGTTACAGTCAGTTCATTAGGCCCTGATCTATGGATTTCACATGACTCGGAATACAGATATGCATCTGTTGTTCACAGATACCTTAAACAAAAAGGTAGGGGTGTGTATAAGAAAACCAGTCAGGATCTGGTGAGACCACCATTTGCATCATGTATCGTGACACATCTCCTTCGCATAGAGTTGATCAGGCTGTTGATTGTGGTCTGTGGAATGTTGTCCCACTCATCTTCAATGGCTGTGCAAAGTTGCTGGATACTGTCAGGAACTGAAACACGCTGTTTTAAACGTCAATCCAGAGCATCCCAAACATGCTCAATGTTGGTGAGTTAGCAGGCCATGGAAGAACTGAGACATTTTTTACAGTTGAAACCAGGATTCATCCGTGAAGAGCATTCTTCTACAGCCATTGGCCATCGAAGATGAGTATTTTCCCACTGAAGTCGGTTACGACGCCGAACTGCAGCCAGGTCAAGACCCTGGAGAGGATGATGAGCACGCAGATGAGCTTCCCTGAGACGGTTTCTGACAGTTTGTGCAGAAATTCTTCGGTTTCATTAGTTGTCTGGGCGGCTGGTCTCAGACGACCCTGCAGGTAAAGAAGCCGGATGTGAAGGTCCTGGGCTGGTGTGGTTACACGTGGTCTGCGGTTGTGAGGTCAGTTGAACGTACTGCCAAATTCTCTGAAACGACATTGGAGGTGGCTTATGGTAGAGAAATTAGCATTTAAAGAAATGACATCCCTGCGGTCAGCATGCCAATTGCATGCTCCCTCAAAACATGTGACATCTCTGGCATTGTGTTGTGTGACAAAACTGCACATTTTAGAGTGTCCTTTTATTGTCCCCAGCACAAGGTACACTTGCTGTTTAATCAGCTTCTTGATATGCCACACCTGTCAGGTGGATTTATTATCTTGGCAAATGAGAAATGCTTACAAAGGGATGTAAACAAATTATACATTTGAGAGAAATAAGAAATAATAATATCTGGGTTCTTTTATTTGAGCTCATGAAACATGAAACCAACACTTCCCATGTTGCGTTTATATTTTTATTCAGTATAATTCTCTTTATCTTTAGATCTTGCGATTTTCTCTCTCGCGCTCTCTCTCTTTTTATCTCTCTCTCTCTCTCTCTCTACTTATTTCCTCTGGGTTTACTGTGTTACAGATGAATGCTAGGTATTTGTTATAAAAATTAAAACCACTTCCTTGCTATTTGTGTATAGAGTTTGTGTGTTCAGATGTCTGTGTCTGTGTCTGTGTCTGTGTCTGTGTCTGTGTCGCGTGTGTGTGTGAGTCATGCAAGCAGAGGTAGGGTTTCTGAAGAGTGTACTCTGGTGGTGGATGTCATGTCTGCAAAGTATCGTGGGTAGATGAGTTCTGCTTCTTCTATTTTATATTCACACGGGACACACAGTTGGCCTGAAAACATACACAGTGTCTTTGGCCTTGGACTTGTCTCTCTCTCTCTCTCTCTCTCTCTCTCTCTCTCTCTCTCTCTCTCTCTCTCTCTCTCTCTCTCTCTCGCTCTCTCTCGCTCTCTCTCTCTCTCTCTCTCTCTCTCTCGCTCTCTGTCTCTCTGTCTCTCTCTCTCTTGCTCTCTCTCTCTCTTTCTTGCCGGTTAGAGACAGAGATTTCTCCTCCCTGAGACTTGAGCGGTTTGATCTTCAGAAAGTTAGATCTGGGTAGCCTGCCTCGCTGTGTTTGTGTGTGTCTCTGTGTGTGCGTGTGTGGGATGTACGTGTGTGTGTGTCTGCACTGTATGTGTGATGATCTAATGTAAAATGAATGTTATATACATGTGACAACATGTGATACCATGCAATTACACATGACAATAATTGTACAATATTTTACTTTACATGAATTCAATTTAAACATACATGGTCCCCTGACGGTTTTTCTAGTTCCTGGTCTGTTCTATGGACTTTCTTTGAATGTTGTGTCATCATCCCCTGGAGGTTTTTGCTTAGTTTCTGTGAAAATACAGTAAAACTACAACAAGTTCTGTAGTTTTTTACAGCTAATTTAAGGTGTTAATGGACAGTGTGCACTGTATGCTGACTACTTCAGATTTGAACTCACATCCTATTGGTTGTTAGCTCCCTGAAGTTCCTGCTGAGTCACCAGGTCTGTGGACACAATTAATAAAAAATGCAAAGCTGAAATGTCTTGAGTCAATAAATATTCAACCCCTTAGTTATTGCAAACCTAAATAAGTTCAGGAGTCAACATTTCCTTAACTAGTAAGATAATAAGTTATATGGACTCACTCTGTGTGAATAATAGTGTTTAACAGGATTGGATTTTTAATGAGCTCCTCATCTCTGTACCCCACATATATAATTATCTCAGTCGAGCAGTGGATTTTAAACACAGATTCTACCACAAAGACCAGGGAGGCTACCCAATGACTCGCAAAGAAGGACACCTATTGGTAGATGGGTAAAAGTATAAAAATGAAAAAAAAAGCTGACATTGAATATCCCTTTGAGCATGGTGAAGTTATTAATTACACTTTGGGTGGTGTCACTACAAAGATACAGGCATCCTTCCTAACTCGGTTGCCGGAGAGGAAGGAAACCTCTCAGGAAACCGTTCAGGAAACCGTTCAGGAAACCGCTCAGGGATTTCACCATGAGGCCAATGGTGACTTTAAAACAGAGTTTAATGGCTATTATGGGAGAAAACTGAGGATGTTTAGAGACTACAAACCTCCTAGAATGAAGAGAGATAAGGATATATGGCTGACATCACTCACACTCAGGCACCTTCCTCCAGGTTATTTGGTGTGTTTTTCCCTGTGTACGGAGTTGCATGTGCCCTAGACCAAATTTGTGATATCTCTAAACGAGTAGAGAAGATTGGCAATGCTACTCGAAATACCCTGGAACAATTGAATGGTGAACTAAAATAATAGTGTAAGTTGGTTCTGCAAAACAGAGAGGCTCTTGACTATCATTTTTTAGGTCATGGGGGCACTAATGTTACTGATCTTGCCGAATACATTGCCACTGTGGCTAAGAACAATTCCTCACAGTCAGAGTGGACACGTGCAACTTGGTTGAAATCCCTGTTTGGAAGTTGGGGATCATAAATTGGCCAATGGGTGATAGCGTGTGTTTTTTGATTAGTCTACCTAATTGTATTACTAACACGCTGTAAGGCTATATGCACCTCCCTGGCTGTTTAATGCTCCTCAAGAGGATGGTGAGACTGATGAGCTTCCGACGCTGGATGAGCTTCCCTTTCACCCTGTAGATAAGGACGATGAGTAATAATTGAAGGTTGTTTTTGTGTGAGTTTAGAAGGCCAACAGGTTATATATTTCCCAGGGACAGTTATTGTGTCACCGGTTGTGGTAAGAGCTATGGAAACAATGGTTAAACATTGAGAGATTTATTTACCTCTGAGTCTACAGATCCCTTGTGTATGTGTAAGTGTTTCTTGAAAGATTCATCGCCCATTGATAGACGTATAACCTTGCCTGTAGATTTTATCTTTATTATAATGATAGTATTTGCATAAATTAAATTGTGTAATGAAGATTGTGTGCAACTGCATGAAGAGAAGGTCTTAAATTAAACCATTCTACTGCAATGATTTTACAAGTGTAAGGATCAGTTACTAGTTATATTGTTCAACCCAGAATGAAGGATTTGAAAGGATAAAGTGTCTGGTTTCATGTGTTGATTTTGCTATTTTTGATAGAATATCTTGATATTTTAAGCCATAATCTAATACTTACCTGGAAATGTAACAATAGTTATTACAAGAGTGATACAAGGAGGGAGTGTGATGGAAATATTCTCTGTGTGTATCAGATCATATGTTTAGAATAATGCTGCTTTGCAATTACAGGTCTTGTTAGGGTTCATTCGAGTGACGGATTGACTACACACAGGAGTAAACCATAATATCACTGATCAGCAATTTGGAAGTACGCCCAGAACATTGCTCTGGGAACCGAAAGGAGTGTCTCAGTTTCAAGGTCCCAGCTTTGAGAGAAAAAGCCTATTGAGGTATCAGTCAGTTCCATGCAGGAACCAACGTTAATAATGAATAAAGAATAATGTAAATCTTGCCTATATGACCTGTTTGTGTTGCGGAATAGTTTTCATCAAGCTTGGATTGAGTTTGTGAACCTCTCTGTCTGTGATAATAAAGAGTGATTTATTTAATATTGACTTTAGGTCTCCCTGGTGTTGAATTTCCACAACAATATATATTTTGTTTCAATATACAGCATTACGAATTTTATATATATAGTTTGTAAAAAGGAGTGGGCCGAGTATCGAACCTTGGGGCACCCCTTCATGCAACTCAAATAACTCAGATTTGAACCCATCTACCTTGATGGCCTGAGTTCTGTCATTGAGATAATTGTGAAACAATCAGCAAGCATCAGTACCCAACCATATCGAGGACAGCTTATTCAACAGAATAACATGGTCTACAGTATCAAAAGCTTTTGACAAGTCTACAAACATGGCAAAACAATTATATCATCTAAGGCATTTGCAATATCATTTACAGCAAGCATGGTAGCCGTAGTGGTGTTATGTTTAGGTCTAAATCCGGCTTGATTAACGTTAAGAATACCATTTACAGATAGAAAATAATGTAGCTGTTTGTTGACCAATGATTTAATATTTTCACAAGACAGGGTAGCCTGGAAATTGCAATTGATTGCAACTATCCCCGCTCTTATAGATAGATAGATAGATAGATAGATAGATAGATAGATAGATAGATGATAGATATATAGATTGATGTTGATGTTGTTCCACACGTCAAAGTGTTTAACGGTAGGTTTAGGCATTAAATCAACATTTTGAAGGTTAGGGTTAAGTTCAGGCATTAACTACAAACTCTTAAGGTTAAGCATTAACTTCAAATGGTTAAGGTGTGGGATAGGCTTAAAACAAAAATATTAAAAAACAACTTTCTATCACTGAATTTGAACATACAACTTTTGGAATCAAATGCAGATACTTACTCCCATCCGCCATCCCTGCCCACAACACCCTAGCAAAACCGAAACCTACTTGAAGGTAACAGCGCTCACTGTTACCCCTAGTGGCCGCTTTCCGCGTCATCTCCCGACGTCCTATGACATGGATGGACGTCAAATACTGACTTGTATCACCGGTGACCTGGCTGGACTGATCATCCATCGAGGCAATTGGAGGCTGTATGCCGGAAGAACAGTCAACTGACCAGTATTACCACCATTTATTTCAAATAGGAAATCAGCTGAGATAAAATGCTGATTAAAAGCATCACAAATCTTAACTTGTTCAGTAATGATGCAGGATTCTAAAGGAGGAAAATGTCCCACTTTAGTGAATTAATGGGTTTCCAGAATTTAGAGGGATGCCATAGCGCTAAGGAAGTAGATTGATTTGGCCTGTTTAACCGAGGCAGTGCACCTATTTCTCAATTGCCTAAATAGCTGACAATCAGCTAACGAGCCAGCTTGTCTAGCCTTGGCCCAGGCTTGATATATTTTCAAGTGTAGTTCTGAGAGTACAAGAGAGTACCATGGTTTAGTTTGGTTTTTGACTCTGAGTTAAAGGTAAAAATGGATTAGAAAAATGGAAGTGTCAAAACAGGGTCTGGTATGTAGCTAGTAGAAACAGGGTCTGGTATGTAGCTAGTAGAAACAGGGTCTGGTATGTAGCTAGTAGAAACAGGGTCTGGTATGCAGCTAGTAGAAACAGGGTCTGGTATGCTGCTAGTAGAAACAGGGTCTGGTATGTAGCTAGTAGAAACAGGGTCTGGTATGTAGCTAGTAGAAACAGGGTCTGGTATGCCATGGGACCTTTAGTGACCACAGAGAGTTAGCCAGGTAGGCGCTGGTGTGCCATGGGACCTTTAGTGACCACAGAGACTTAGCCAGGTAGGCGCTGGTGTGCCATGGGACCTTTAGTGACCACAGAGAGTTAGCCAGGTAGACTTTAGTCATTTATACTTGAATAACTTAAAAAATACATATTCATATAGAGTATAATTGTTTTTATATCTGTGTCCATATTGTCCATTAGTTTCTAGTAGATAGACCATATGGTTCAAGAGAAAGAAAGCAGAATCAATTAAAAAAGCATCAAATCAACAATCAATTAACTCTGCATCTCAATTAACTCTGCATCTCAATTAACTCTGCATCTCAATTAACTCTGCATCTCAATTAACTCTGCATCTCAATTAACTCTGCATCTCAATTAACTCTGCACTAGAGTGAATTACAGACACCTGTGATAATTTGAAGTACCCTATAAGGCCACTAGATAAAATAATCAGGCTAGTTAGTGCAAGCTGAGGATCTTGTGTATAATGTATTAAAGATTCATTGTATTGAATGTGTGTGTGGTTTCTGGGGCTAGTTTTTCTACTTTCTGTGCCTCCAGAGAAGCAGTCAGTGCCAATATTAGAGACTCAAGAATTTACACACACACACACACACACACACACACACACACACACACACACACACACACACACACACTGCTAATTGAGCCTGCTGAAAGAGCAGCTGTCCGATATGAGCTGACACACTCACTAGATGTTATGAGCCATGAGACACACACATGCAGACATACACACACACAAGATGACATTCATACACAACTATGTTAGACATACACACAGACACATACACAATTATATACTGAGATACTGGGTTAAAAATAACCAGAGTTTGGGTTATTTGTTGCCTGAACATCAGGTTGTTACCATGGATTTTCAGTCTACAAGCCAGAATGTTGAATACAATATTTACACTTACTTTACTAGTTGTACATGTTGTTGGTTCTTTTGGTGGTAGGAGGTGGAGACAGGGTATCCATGGTGGTAGGAGGTGGAGACAGGGTATCCATGGTGGTAGGAGGTGGAGACAGGGTATCCATGGTGGTAGGAGGTGGAGACAGGGTATCCATGGTGGTAGGAGGTGGAGACAGGGTATCCATGGTGATAGGAGGTGGAGACAGCGTATCCATGGTGGTACATTTTTTTGTACACATTTTTCTATAATATTACGATTATTTATTACCTATTATAATAAGTATGCCACCTAATTGCCTAGTAAGGTAAACCACCTTACTGTACCCCAACAATGGGATTTACATAGGTTTTCAGGGAACTCATTCTGTAAGCGTCATTGAAACTAAATGTATGACCTTAATATGTGGAATGACAGTAATGACATTTACTCTCAAGGGTGGCTAAAAATAACTATCTGAAAGTCACGAACCTACACCTCCAGTTTTCTGATTTGACGCGCATATCTCAATAATCCAGCACCATAACCCAGCACTCAGCATCAACAAGAAAACAACCAAACTGAGTGACCCAATGCCTGCAACCAAGCAGTTGGGTCAACAAAACAACACAGCATTTTTTAGAATGCAGATAATAGCATCCTGGGGAAGATCACTCACATACACTCCCCTTCTTATTTATTTGGACATTGAAGCTAATACTTTTAATTTGGCTCTGTACTCCAGCATTATGGATTTGAGTTTGAATGTTTTATGTGTTTTATTTCTGAGGTTATTTTCGTACAGATCGATTTTACCGTATCTAGTCCCCCGTTTGAAATACAACTAAAACAAATTGCAAGTGCAATGCAACAAGTTCACAAACTTGATGTCATTTTGACTAAATGTAATACACTATAAATTAATTTAATTTATGATATAAATGGGGGGGACTTATAAATGGGGGGGACATATAAATGGGGGGGACATATAAATGGGGGGACATATAAATGGGGGGGACATATAAATGGGGAGGACATATAAATGGGGGGGACATATAAATGGGGGGGGACATATAAATGGGGGGGACATATAAATGGGGGGACATATAAATGGGGGGACTTATAAATGGGGGGACTTATAAATGGGGGGGACATATAAATGGGGGGACATATAAATGGGGGGGACATATAAATGGGGGGGACATATAAATGGGGGGGACTTATAAATGGGGGGGACATATAAATGGGGGGGACATATAAATGGGGGGGACATATAAATGGGGGGACATATAAATGGGGGGGACATATAAATGGGGGGGACTTATAAATGGGGGGGACATATAAATGGGGGGACATATAAATGGGGGGGACATATAAATGGGGGGGACATATAAATGGGGGGGACTTATAAATGGGGGGGACATATAAATGGGGGGGACATATAAATGGGGGGGACATATAAGTGCATTAATTTATAAACGGTAAATCAGATATATGATAATACCCTCAAGTAAAGGGTGACATTCTGACACCTCATATAAAACATTTGATCTCAAATCCAAAATGCTGGAGTATAGAGCCAAATTAAAAGTTTTAGCTTCACTGTCCAAATAAATAAGTAAGGGAGTGTAGTTCACATAGTTTCATTTTCATCCAAATATGACCTTACTACCCTTGCAATCATCAATTGGCTACGGTTAGGGCATAAAATGACTTATCTTACATTTTTCAGATGGAAGTTTGAAGTTGTTTCTGCTTTCGAGGCAAACCCCCTAAAAAGGAACGCTTTTATGAAGTAATAGTCGTTTTATCTTTCTCCCCTCCTGTTCTCCCTCTCCTTCCTCATCCTTTTTCCTTTCATTTCCTGCTCCTCTGCATATGCAGCAGTAGAGAGATAGAGGAATGAGATGAATAAATCCCCAGGTTTATCACTCTCAGCATGTGGATGTTTAGGGTTTCAGAGACAGAATTGAAATAGTCCTCTGGCTCAGACTCTAGGGTCCTGTTGTTCCATACTGACACTGTGTCTCCTCTCCTGTTGATTTTGTGTCATGTCCTTGTCACTGAAATAAATAGCTCCCTGGTGAAAAACATCAACTTATGTTTAAATTAATTGTAAACTAATGGTATCTACTGAGTGTGTTTCAGGAGAGAAGCATCAGGCAGAGTGATCATAGGAGAGATTAGAGCTAGGGTGCATGGCTGGTGTTGGGATTCAGGTCAAGGTGAGGTGGAGAGAGCAGGTGAGGTGACAGACGGTCACATACAGATAAAACACTGTCACACCATCCATCAGAGAGAGAAAGAGAGAGAGGGGTGGAGATAAAGGGAAGAATAGAGAGACAGTGAGTGTGTGTATGTAGGGGAGAGAGTATAAAGAGAGAGGGAGTAAGAAAGAAAGAAAGAAAGAAAGAAAGAAAGAAAGAAAGAAAGAAAGAATGAAAGAAAGAAACAAAGAAAGAAAGAAAGAACGAAAGAAAGAAAGAAAGAGTGGTACTAAAAAAGAAACAGAGAGAAAGAGATGATGAAAAGAGAAATGGAAAGGGAGAGAGGGATGAGAGGGTTTAACACCAAGGACAAGCAGGATGGACTTAACATCTCTCCAGGGATCCATCAACTCCAGTCAAGGGATCCATCATCTTCAGTCAAGGGATCCATTATCTTCAGTCAAGGGATCCATCATCTTCAGTCAAGGGATCCATTATCTTCAGTCAAGGGATCCATCATCTTCAGTCAAGGGATCCATCATCTTCAGTCAAGGGATCCATCATCTTCAGTCAAGGGATCCATCCTCTTCAGTCAAGGGATCCATCATCTTCAGTCAAGGGATCCATCACCTTCAGTCAAGGGATCCATCACCTTCAGTCAAGGGATCCACATCTTCAGTCAAGGGATCCATCATCTTCAGTCAAGGGATCCATCATCTTCAGTCAAGGGATCCATCATCTTTAGTCAAGGGATCCATCCTCTTCAGTCAAGGGATCCATCATCTTCAGTCAAGGGATCCATCATCTTCAGTCAAGGGTTCCGTCATCTTCAGTCAAGGGATCCATCAACTTCAGTCAGGAGACCCATCATCTTCAGTCAAGGGATCCATCTTGGTCAAGGGATCCATCATCTTCAGTCAAGAGATCCATAATCTTCAGTCAAGGGATGCATCATCTTCAGTCAAGGGATCCATAATCTTCAGTCAAGGGATGCATCATCTTCAGTCAAGGGATCCATCATCTTCAGTCAAGGGATCCATCATCTTCAGTCAAGGGATCCATCATCTTCAGTCAAGGGATCCATCATCTTCAGTCAAGGGATCCATCATCTTCAGTCAAGGGATCCATCATCTTCAGTCAAGGGATCCATCATCTTCAGTCAAGGGATCCATCATCTTCAGTCAAGGGATCCATCATCTTCAGTCAAGGGATCCATCCTCTTCAGTCAAGGGATCCATCATCTTCAGTCAAGGGATCCATCATCTTCAGTCAAGGATTCCGTCATCTTCAGTCAAGGATTCCGTCATCTTCAGTCAAGGGATCCATCAACTTCAGTCAAGAGACCCATGATCTTCAGTCAAGGGATCCATCTTGGTCAAGGGATCCATCATCTTCAGTCAAGGGATCCATAATTTTCAGTCAAGGGATGCATCATCTTCAGTCAAGGGATCCATCATCTTCAGTCAAGGGATCCATCATCTTCAGTCAAGAGATCCATCAACTTCAGTCAAGGGATCCATCATGTTCAGTCATGGAATCCATCATCTTCAGTCAAGGGATCCATCATCTTCAGTCAAGGGATCCATCATCTTCAGTCAAGGGATCCATCACCTTCAGTCAAGGGATCCATCATCTTCAGTCAAGGGATCCATCACCTTCAGTCAAGGGATCCATCATCTTCAGTCAAGGGATCCATCATCTTCAGTCAAGGGATCCATCATCTTCAGTCAAGGGATCCATCATCTTCAGTCAAGGGATCCATCATCTTCAGTCAAGGGATCCATCATCTTCAGTCAAGGGATCTTAATCTTCTGCTCCTCAGACACTCCTGGGGTAGAATACCATTATCCATTACTACTGCTCTGTCTTATCTGGGAGAGAGAGAGAGAGAGAGAGGGCGAAAGAGAGAGAGAGAAAGAGAGAGGGGGGCGAAAGAGAGAGATGGAGAGAGAGAGAGACAGAGACAGAGATATTTAGGCATTGATGTAGATGTGATAAAGATGGCTGGGGTCCTAATGACATGGCAGTCTCCATAGCCACCCTCACATTAACTATTCAACACAGAATAACCATTAATCTGGACCATAGACCTCAAAAGTCAAATATTTATTAGCTCTGATTAGGATATCCATATTTTAGATGTCACTATGTCTCATTCCTCTTAGTAACTTTAAATATTTAAGTTAGTTCAGATGCGACACCAACTCTGATAAATCCAGACATACATCAGACAATTCACTTTCTTTTTTTAATCCTTTTTGCTCTTTCTTAACTTTTTAAAAGTTACAACATTTGAAATGGCCCTCACACTTTTTTCTTTTTTTATCAATTAATGAATCCAAGGGAATGCTCACTAAAAGGTAAATCTCCATTTCCACTATTGTGTTAACACTGTGGGAAAAATGAAATCCTCAAGTGGGATGGAGTGGGGCCTAGGATAGAGGCTGCAGCCTTTGCCAAAGGGAGAGATCAGTCTGTGAAAGTAGTTGTGTGTGTGTGGTTTGCTGCATGTGTGTGTGTGTGTGTGTGTGTGTGTGTGGTCTTTGTCCTATTGGAGGAGTGGTATTTGAGGGTTTAAGAGGCTTCCCATGGACTGTGCCTCAGCCTCCAGGAGCATGGGAACCTGAATTCTCTCTGAACCTCCATTGGTGGATCAGTTAGCCTGTGAACCCTGCTTCACTCTGGCTGAGGAGAAGCCATTAGCTCTTTATTAAAACCAAAGGAAGCCACTACTCTCCTGGAGATCCCAATATGAATATGCACATTGCCCAGTCTATTTCTCTCCGTCATCCCTTTCTCTCTCTGTGTTTTTCCTTGTCTCTCTCCATTTCTGAGATAAATGCGACTAGCTGGAGTGGAAACGGATACAGCAAGAGAGAAACCTGTGCCTGCTATAAAGGATCGGACCCATTAGTAACTTATAGACACATTTAATACAATCCTGTTACAATAGTTTATTGCAATGTTATTTAGATCAAAAAAGACCTATGAGTTTGGCGGTTGGTGTAATGGGTGAAATGTGTGGCGGTTGGTGTAATGGGTGAAATGTGTGGCGGTTGGTGTAATGGGTGAAATGTGTGGCGGTTGGTGTAATGGGTGAAATGTGTGGCGGTTGGTGTAATGGGTGAAATGTGTGGCGGTTGGTGTAATGGGTGAAATGTGTGGCGGTTGGTGTAATGGGTGAAATGTGTGGCGGTTGGTGTAATGGGTGAAATGTGTGGCGGTTGGTGTAATGGGTGAAATGTGTGGCGGTTGGTGTAATGGGTGAAATGTGTGAGGTAAGAGAAAAGGGTGCCAGATGACATGTGTAAAGATCTTACTTTTTATAAAAACAGACAATTTGATGCATTACTTCAATTAGGCCTGCTTTTGGGGTTGGCTGGTTTGCAATCCATGAAGCAATATGCAAATAGTTGTGTTTGTTTGGGTTGATTGGCAGAGGATGGAGAGAAGGGGGAGGAGAAGAAGGAGGGGAATGCTCTATACTTGGACAGTCTGCTTTCCTCTGCTACTTGCTTAATGAGGCACACACTTAGACACACACACACACACACTTAGACACACACACACATTACTGTTTTCCATTTGCACTGTTAAACGTTCATGAAATGCTAAGTAGTTTTTTTTGTGTATTTATGGTTATCCAGCTGTATGTGTGTGTGTATGCATGAGAGACACACATTGCTTTGTTGATTTGGTGCATCACACGACCATTTAAAAGACATTAGGTGTGTCACACTTCAGCTGTAGAGAATCTGGGGGGACCTTGCTTCCCTGCTTGTAATCTTCAAATATGTCCAATACAAACTGTCACAACACAGAGTCACATCAGATGGCCTGTGTTTACAGATATAGGATCTTAATCTGTAAACCTTGTTGCAGGATAACTTTCCTGAAATGCAGGAAATATAAAACTTTCTGTAGTTGAGGTTTAAAAAGGCTTCTGAAGTCGGTCACTTCCACTTTGAAAAGTGTATCAACCCGTACAGTTTATCAACCCCTACAGTTTATCAACCCCTACAACCCCTACAAAAATGTCCATTATTTATAATAATTAACATTTTCTGTTGCTGCGGGATTATTTTCCTGCTTTAGCAAACTGGCTCAAATTAAGATCCTACATCTGTATGTATCCCCATCCAGTGTATTACCCGTTGGTAGGTCTAAAGGTTCAGTGCTTTCGGAATGTATTCAGACCCCTTGAATTTTTCCAGATTTTGTTACATTACAGCCTAATTCAAAAATGTATTAACTACAATATTTCTACAATCTACACACAATACCCCATAATGACAAAGCAAAAAAAAAGTTTAGCAAATTTAACAAAAAAACTGAAATACCTTATTTACATAAGTATTCAGACCATTTGCTATGAGACTCGAAATTGAGCTCAGGTACATCCTGTTTGCATTGATCATCCTTGAGATGTTTCTACAACTTGGAGTCCACCCGTGGAAAATTCAATCAACATGATTTGGAGGTCCCACAGTTAACAGTGCAGGTCTGAGCAAAAACCAAGCCATGAGGTCGGAGGAATTGTACGTAGAGCTCCGAGACAGGATTGTGTTGAGGCACAGATCTGGGGAAGGGTACCAAAACATTTCTGCAGCATTGAAGGTCCCCAAGAACACAGTGGCCTCCATCATTATTAAATGGAAGAAGTTTGGAACCGCCAAGACTCTGCCTAGAGCTGGCCGCCCGGCCAAACTGAGCAATCGGGGGAGAAGGGCCTTGGTCAGGGAGGTGACCAAGATCCCGATGGTCACTCTAACAGAGCTCCTCTTTGGAGATGGAAAAACCTTCTAGAAGGCTCCTGAGTGGCGTAGTTATATAAGGCTCTGCATCTCAGTGCAAGAGGTGTCACTACAGTCCCTGGTTCGAATCCAGGCTGTATCACATCCACCAGTGATTGAGTCCCATAGGGTGAAGCAACTTGCCTAGTTAAATAAAGGTGAAATAAAAATAAAATAATAGTAATCTCTGCAGAACTCCACCAATCAGGCCTTTATTGTAGTGTGCAGATGGAAGCCCCTCCTCAGTAAAAGGCACATGACAGCCTGCTTGGAGTTTTCCATAAGAACCTAAAGAAACAAGATTATCTGGTCTGATGAAACCAAGATTGAACTCTTTGGCCTGAATGCCAAGCGTCACGTCTGGAGGAAACCTGGCACAATCCCTACGGTGAAGCATGGTGGTGGCAACATCATGCTGACTGTGACTGGGAGACTAGTCAGGATCGAGGGAAAGATGACCGGAGCAAAGTACAGAGAGATCCTTGATGAAAACCTGCTCCAGAGCACTCAGGACCTCAGACTGGGGGGAAGGTTCACCTTCCAACAGGACAACGACCCTAAGCACACAGCCAAGACAACGCAGGAGTGGCTTCGGGACAAATCTCTGAATTTCCTTGAGTGGCCCAGCCAGAGCCCGGACTTACATCCGATCTAACATCTCTGGAGAGACCTGAAAATCGCAGAGCAGCGATGCTCCCCATCCAACCTGACAGAGCATGAGAGGATCTGCAGAGAAGAATGGGAGAAACTCCCCAAATACAGGTGTGTCAAGCTTGTAGCATGATACCCAAGATGACTCAAGGCTGTAATCACTGCCAAAGGTGCTTCAACAAAGTACTGAGTAAAGGGTCTGAATACTTATGTAAATGTGATATTTTCATTTTTTATTTAAAATACATCTGCAGACAGCTGCAACTTTATCAACCCACATTACTCATTGATATTAGCTCAGCCATCTGAATATGATATGATACTATTGTACTGAGGCCTATCTGTATATGTATCTGAATAAATGGAGATGTACCAGACCCCTTCTATCTCTCTCTCCCTCTCACTTCCTCTCTCCATATTGTAATGTCAGGTGACCTCTGGGCCTCATTCTCATGCTAAACTG
>CM042414.1:41283375-41310875 GCA_023634145.1 Thymallus thymallus | reverse complement strand
AGACACCTGTCCACACACTCAATCAAGCAGACTCCAACCTCTCCACAATGGCCAAGACCAGAGAGCTGTGTAAGGACATCAGGGATAAAATTGTAGACCTGCACAAGGCTGGGATGGGCTACAGGACAATAGGCAAGCAGCTTGGTGAGAAGGCAACAACTGTTGGCGCAATGATTAGAAAATGGAAGAAGTTCAAGATGACGGTCAATCTCCCTCGGTCTGGGGCACCATGCAAGATCTCACCTCGTGGGGCATCAATGATCATGAGGAAGGTGAGGGATCAGCCCAGAACTACACGGCAGGACCTGGTCAATGACCTGAAGAGAGCTGGGACCACAGTCTCAAAGAAAACCATTAGTAACACACTACGCCGTCATGGATTAAAATCCTGCAGCGCACGCAAGGTCCCCCTGCCCAAGCCAGCCCATGTCCAGGCCCGTCTGAAGTTTGCCAATGACCATCTGGATGATCCAGAGGAGGAATGGGAGAAGGTCATGTGGTCTGATGAGACAAAAATAGAGCTTTTTGGTCTAAACTCCACTCGCCGTGTTTGGAGGAAGAAGAAGGATGAGTACAACCCCAAGAACACCATCCCAACCATGAAGCATGGAGGTGGAAACATCATTCTTTGGGGATGCTTTTCTGCAAAGGGAACAGGACGACTGCACCGTATTGAGGGGAGGATGGATGGGGCCATGTATTGTGAGATCTTGGCCAACAACCTCCTTCCCTCAATAAGAGCATTGAAGATGGGTCGTGGCTGGGTCTTCCAGCATGACAATGACCCGAAACACACAGCCAGGGCAACTAAGGAGTGGCTCCGTAAGAAGCATCTCAAGGTCCTGGAGTGGCCTAGCCAGACCTGAACCCAATAGAAAATCTTTGGAGGGAGCTGAAAGTCAATATTGCCCAGCAACAGTCCCGAAACCTGAAGGATCTGGAGAAGGTCTGTATGGAGGAGTGGGCCAAAATCCCTGCTGCAGTGTGTGCAAACCTGGTCAAGAACTACAGGAAACGTATGATCTCTGTAATTGCAAACAAAGGTTTCTGTACCAAATATTAAGTTCTGCTTTTCTGATGTATCAAATACTTATGTCATGCAATAAAATGCAAATTAATTACTTAAAAATCATACAATGTGATTTTCTGGATTTTTGTTTTAGATTCCATCACTCACAGTTGAAGGGTACCTATGATAAAAATTACAGACTTCTAGATGCTTTGTAAGTGGGAAAACCTGCAAAATCGGCAGTGTATCAAATACTTGTTCTCCCCACTGTATGTGACCAATGAAATATGATTTGATTTGATACATTGCAGTGCCATTCAGAGATCGATAGAGAGGTGGAAGAGAGTAGAAGAGGGATGGAAGGATAGAGAGTTGAAAACAGATCTAGGTAGAGCCCGTCGAGGCAAGTGGAGTTGTGTGTATCATCAACACTACTGCCTGCTCTGAGATTTGGGAGGGTGGATGTACCTCTAACTATGTGATGACAGGGAAGGCTAGATGGTAAAACACACATTACAAGCCACATTATGACTACGACTCTAGCTCTGGCTGTCTGGGGAATGAACAGACAGATAGAACAATTTGACAGATCGATACACCAGCAGCCTTGCAAACCCCAGCAGAGCACTTCAATAAGAAGACTTTTACAGATCCTGTCCTTACTCACTTACTAAGTGCGTGGTGACAGTAAAGAGAAGTCCGTGAAACAGACAGTGTCCATTTAGAATGAACAGATACCCAGAACAGTAGTAGCTTATAGGGTCCCAGAAGAGTACTAACAGTGTGATGACTGTATGAACGTAGTCCCTGTCTCGTACAGTTGGTCTGCTGTCATCAGAGTTGCTCAGTGACTAACGAGAGGAAGAACAGAACAGTAGAGTTCAAGGAGGAGTGTCCTATATGGAGCAAAGCCCCAGAGATGGACTGGCCCCTGGAGCTAAAGCCCCAGCTTGCCTATCACCAACCCGGGAAGAGGAGGAGGGTAAAGGAGGGGTAAGGGGGAGGTAAAGGTACAGAACTCTTAGAGGATCATAATTGTATTATTTTGTACAGAGCCCCTCCACCTAGTGCCAGATCACCCTCTGACAACTTTAACATTTAGCCAGCATGAGGTATTAAAGAAATACACAGTCCAGATAGTTTGATAACCAAGTCCCAGAGAGGGCTATCTCCTGGAGGTTCCTGGACTCATGGCCTTGATGCTGATAGGGGGTTCAGACCAGAGGAGGCTATAGGAGGACAGGCTCATTGTAATGACTAGTACGGAATCAATGGAACGGTATCAAACACATGAAACATATGGAAACCACATGTTACAGCCATTACAATTAGCCTGTCCACCTATACACTTCCCACCAGCCTCCTCTGGATCAGACACTCCTGGGTACCCGGTACCATGACCCTGTCCCTGCCCTGGACTGTAAATATACACAGGAACTGATGACATGCACCTCTTGTTCTCTCTCTGTCTTTCTGTTGCTCTCCTCTCCAAGATCTAAGGGAACTTTTGTTTCACTTTACACCAGATTTGACTGTACATCTGTAATGTATTTACAGTACAAAGCCCTATTGAAACCCCTCTCTCTCTCTCTCTCTCGCTCCTCACAGCACTCTGAATCCCATCTCCCTCATTTATCCCCAGCTTCATTAGTTCTGCTGCTTTTTTTCCTTTCATTCTCACTCTGACTTTTCTCTCCACTTTAATAATTTGCCAAATTAATTTCAGGCTGTGCGTGTCAGAGCTGTAACGTTTATGTTAATTACAAGCCCGGCTCGGGCCAGGCTACACGTGTTTCTGATTAGTTATACATTACATTAGCTAGCTCTATGTCTCCAACATCGTTACAGTAATTAGCTCTTCCCTCAAGCATCACATTTTGTTTTGCATAAGTGCCAAAAATGTATTCAGTAATTATATTAGAGAAATGTTGCAAACTAATCAGCACGTATTTGAACTTTACCCTAGTATGTTGGATGACAGGGTTTCTATTCTAGAGTCCCTAGAAAAGAAACAAATAAACCTTATCAAATAGTGTCAATGCATACAGTATAGACTGAGATGGCTAAGTTAGCATCAAACAGTGAAGTCGCCTTCTTGAGACCAATGCCTTGGTCTTGGTGGATCAACGGTATTAATAGTGCTTTGTGGATCCTGAGTCCCCTGTTGAGAGTGTCTGCTTCTATGTGGCCTTATAAACTCTGTGTATGTGGCCTAGTTGACTTTGTGTGGATGAAGCTTAAAGTGGCCAGTATAAACATACTGCACTGAACTTCTAACAGCGTCTCAGTCCCTGCTTTCAATTTCACACTCAATAGCTTCCTTGTGCTGGAGCATAATTGGACCACGGCATGAGGGGGAGAGTGTGTGTTCGTACACGAATGTGTGTTGTGTGTGTTCACGTGTGATCCTGCTGTTTCACTGTCAATGAGGCTGTTTTACAGCAACAGTTTGTTAAGAACAACATGTATACTTCAACCTTCAACCTTTACAACGAGGGCGGCAGGTAGTCATTGTAAATAAGAATTTGTTCTTAACTGACTTGCCTAGTTAAATAAAGGTAAAAAAAAAAAAAAAAATCAAATACAAATACAACACACACTTCACCCTCCCAGCTTTTTATCGACTCCTACAACTAACAGATCTAAGCTGAATATCAGAAACAGGCAGAGACAGCAGAGGGTTATGCTACGAATCTAGATAAAGGAGTTGGCTAGCTAACTTTGGTCAACTTGGGAGTTCAACTTGGGAAAACCGGTGACACAAAAGTGGCTCACCTTTTAGCCAGGTACATTTCTATGGCAACGAATCTTTCAGAACTAACCTACTACGGGGCAGGCTAGGCTAACTCAGGGCTAAGTTCACTTATTCTGAATGAAGTGTCTGAGATTCCCTCCCTCTCGCAAAGATCATCGAGTTAACGGCGGTCGCATGATCAACATCCACCTTCATATCATGGATGAAGCCTGAGCTGGAATGTGAAGCTAACTGAAGTTAGCTAAGTTCAGAAAAGCCTGAGTAGCCTACATCTAGGTAGATTCGTAGTATCACAACACTCAGGCGCGTGTACAGCCAGATTGTGCCTTTTTCCCCAGTCTGCCCTGTACTGAGATTGTGTACCCTGGTATTGAAACATGCATAGCTTGAGTGTGTGTAGCTAGCTAACAGGGTTGTAACTGATTACCAAACAAACTGTAACTGTAATCCGTTTCTTGACCAGCAAAAATATTGTAATCAGATTATTTTGAAAAAACTAGATGATAATTGAAAAATTGAAAAAGTTTAAGTTTGTTCCACCTGAGGAAGTCTGACCACCAATCAGAGACCACTATGATGACACACCAAATGATGACCACCAATCAGAGACCACTATGATGACACACCAAATGATGACCACCAATCAGAGACCACTATGATGACACACCAAATGATGACCACCAATCAGAGACCACTATGATGACACACCACACGATGACCACCAATCAGAGACCACTATGATGACACACCAGATGATGACCACCAATCAGAGACCATTATGATGACACACCAGATGATGACCACCAATCAGAGACCACTATGATGACACACCAGATGATGACCACCAATCAGAGACCACTATGATGACACACCAGATGATGACCACCAATCAGAGACCACTATGATGACACACCAGATGATGACCACCAATCAGAGACCACTATGATGACACACCAGATGATGACCACCAATCAGAGACCACTATGATGACACACCAGATGATGACCACCAATCAGAGACCACTATGATGACACACCACATGATGACCACCAATCAGAGACCTCTATGATGACACACCAGATGATGACCACCAATCAGAGACCTCTATGATGACACAACAAATGTGTTTGATAAGTCGTTTTTAGGGCCTTACTCTGACACCACCTGGTATAGCAGTCGTTTTTGGGTTATTCTTACTCTATATTTTCATGTCCTATTCTTAAAGAGCAAAGGGAATTAAATTGATTGGAATGAGTCCGGAATATGACGCGGAAAGCGGCCACTAGGGGAAACAGTGAGCGCTGTTACCTTCAAGTAGGTTTGGGTTTTGCTAGGGTGGTGTTGAAGGGGATGATGGCTGGGCGAAAGCATCTGCTTATGATTCCAAAGGAAGCAACTTCAAATTCAGCGATAGAAAGTTGCTTTTGTTTTAAGACAATGCCAAACCTTAGTCCTTACCTTAACCATTCGGAGTTCATGCCTAACCTTACGATTTCAGAGTTAATGCTAAAATTAATCTTGACGTTTGGAACAACTTCGGAATTTGACAAACATGGATGAACATTGAATTCTGACGCGAGACTGTGAGAGCTAGTTGTTTACATCAATCATCAACATCAATTGGGGCACTGCATCTCAGTGCACTGCATCTCAGTGCTAGAGGTGTCACTGTAGACCCTGGTTCAATCCCGGGCTGTATCACAGCAAGCCGTGATCGGCGTCGTCCGGGTTAGGGGAGGCCGAGGTAAGCCGTCATTGTAAATAAGAATTTGTTCTTAACTGACTTGCCTAACTGACTTGCCTAGTTAAATAAAGATAGCCCACCCTCTTTCCACAACGTCAGATACATCTACACCTGCATCCAGGAGAGTGTTTTTGATCTGTTGGGCTGTTGTCAGGGGGGTTTTCTTCACCATAGAGAGTATTCTCCAGTCATCCACTACAGTGGTCTTCCTCAGTCTACCGGGTCTTTTGACATAATTGAGTTAACCGGTTGTTTTTTTCTTGTTAATGATGAACCAAACTGTTGACTTCCTGATTGATTGATTTTCATTTCTGTGCCTTATGACGGCCAGCTTCATTTGCATCGATACTGCTGTCTTCCTCATGTTGTCACTCCCCAACAACAACCTCCAAAGGCAATAGCAAAGTCTAGAATCAATATTATTCATCAACAGCTCTCCTGCATTCACTAAGAACACAAATGAATACACCTGCCTAACGACACACATCTGTGAAGCCAATTCAACAAATACTTGTAGTACCTTAAAATGGGGGGACCATGTACAGAAGCTGCTGTCGTTTCTAAACGGTTCATCCGATATGTATGAAAATATCCTCAAATTAAAGCTGACAGTCTGCACTTCAACCTCATTGTCATTGTATCCTTTCAAACTCAAAGTGCTGGAGTACAGAACCAAAATAACAAAAACACAACAACAACCCCAACAACAACAACCCCAACAACAACAACACCAACAACAACAGAACTGTCAAAGCTGTAATTCCGTCATAGAGCTATTGATCTGTTTAATTAATTCACTAAAATAACCATAGTAACAGAGCAGTTAATGCAACAGAAAGAAAAAGAGAGTGAGGAAGAGAGCAGCGCAATGACAGATGGGAATACAAACAGCGACAGAGACAGAGGGAGGAAACAGATAGAGACAGATATGAGTTGCACCCCCTTTCGCCCTCAGAACATCCTCAGTTAAATTCATGGACTCTACAAGGTGTCGAAAGCGTTCCACAGGGATTCTGGCCCATGTTTACTCCAATGCTTCCCACAGTTGTGTCAAGTTGGCTGGATGTCCTTTGGGTGGTGGACCATTCTTGATACACATGGGAAACTGCTGAGCGTGAAAAACCCAGCAGCGTTGCAGTTCTTGACACAAACTGGTGTACCTGGCACCTACTACTGTTCAAAGGCACTTAAATATTTGGCTTACCTATTCACCCTCTGAATGGCACATATACCCAATCCATGTCTCAATTGTCTCAAGACTTAAAAATCCTTCTCCTTCTTTAACCTGTCTCCTCCCCTTCATCTGGATGTGTGACATCAATAAGGGATCATGGCACCTACTACCGTTCAAAGGCACTTAAATATTCTCCCTCTGAATGGCACATGTACACAATACATGTCTCAAATTTCTCAAGGGTTAGAAATTATTATTGAACCTGTCTCCTCCACTTCATCTACACTGATTGAAGTGGATATAACAGGTGACATCAGTAAGGGATCATAGCTTTCACCTGGATTCACCTGGTCAGTCTATGTCATGGAAAGAGCAGGTGTTCCTAATGTTTTGTACACTAAGTGTGGTTGGCAGCACAGCTGGAAGAAAAGAATACGGTGAAACTATGACCCAGTGAACAGGGTGAAACTATGACCCAGTGAACAGGGTGAAACTATGACCCAGTGAACACGGTGAAACTATGACCCAGTGAACAGGGTGAAACTATGACCCAGTGAACACGGTGAAACTATGACCCAGTGAACAGGGTGAAACTATGACCCAGTGAACAGGGTGAAACTATGACCCAGTGAACATTTTGCCTTTAGAAAAGCCTGGAGCAGAGTTGTGAAATCCTGGCTGGTCTTGGTGTGAAAACAGTCAAGAATCCACCTGAAAACACAACACAAAGAATCACTGTAAACAACTCCCTCAATCGCTGATTCAAGTGATTGAATCTCAGTGGCTCTCCTTGATACAAACACAGAGTAGTTCCCTGGAATCACAATGGTTGTGCTTGGATTTGCTTTATGACCGATAACCAACATTGTTATCATATGGAGAGACAGAGTTGACCTTGGTGCTGCTCTGGTTTTCTTTGAACCCGTTAGTGTTTACGGGAGGTTGAAGTGTCAACATCGGATCTCCCTCTGATATATTTCATTGTTGTGGCAACAAGGACTTTGGAGATACCGAGAAAACAGGGCAGTGGATCAATGATATTGATGGTGCTTTCTAGAGGATGTTGTGACATTGTGATGTGGGGTTGAATCCCAGGTGGTAGGCTAGGGTAGGTATGGAGATGTGGAGTGTTGTAGGGTTTGCAATTCTGTCTCTTTCCTGAGAATGGGAAGGATGGAAATTATTATATTATTCTCCTTACAGGCCAGAGGGATGTGCTCTGAGTGGTTGATAAGGTCATGAGGTCACCGCCTGTGATGTCATTATAGACCACATGGTCCATTGGTGCTTTCAAGACAACTGGGAACTCAGAAAAATATGAGGTCAAATCATGACACCAGTGATCTTCAGCTCGGAAAGTCAGAGCTCTAGAAAGAGGCCAGAGTTCCCGTTTCTTTAGGGGAGTTCCCAGATGTCTTGAATGCACTGAAGTCGGGAGTCTGAATATCCAAGTTCCCAGTTGTTTTGAAGGCGGCATATGGTACGTACACACAAACACAGACACACACAAGCACACACACATGCTCTCAATCTCACATGGCTGCTTTGATCTCTGTTTCAGACTGACTGATATTTACATTTGCATTAATGAAAGCTGGGAAAGTGTTTAAATATACTGTACACACGCAATAGAGATGTAATATACATAAGTTGGGAGAATATACAGGGTTTACAGAGAGAGAGTGCATACACTTCCATTCAAAAGTTTGGGGTCACTTAGAAATGACCTTGTTTTTGAAAGTCTCTCTCTCTCTCTCTCTCTCTCTCTCTCTCTCTCTCTCTCTCTCTCCCTCTCTCTCTCTCTCTCTTCCTCTCTCTCTCTCTTGACTTATTCTTTTTTAAAGTCATACATCCAGTGAAGAACGGTGTAATTAACACTGGGCTGAAGTCATCAGTTAACTGACTGTACTTCTAACAGACCAGTCTGGAGTCTCCTGGGGCCACAGGTGGTCAGGGCCTGGGGTGTGAGCTGGTGGACAGAGATTGGGAGGAGAGAGAGGGAGTAGCAGAATGAGACAGGGGAGAGGGATTGGAGAGAGAGAGATTGGGGGAAAGAGGGCTGGGAGAGAGATTGGGGGAGGGAAGGGGAGCACATTGGGGGGAGGGAAATAAGGGGGAGGGAGGACTGGGGGACACATTTTAGAGTGGGCTTTTATTGTCCCCAGCATTAAATGCATGTGTGTAATGATCAGCTTCTTGATATGCCACACCTGTCAGGTGGATGGATTATCTTGACAAAGGAGAAATTCTCACTAACAGGGATGTAAACTAATTTGTGCACAAAATTTGAGAGAAATAAGCTTTTATGGAACATTACTGGGATATTTTATTTCAGCGTATGAAATATATGACCAACGCTTTACATGTTCAGTGTATATTGATCCTGATCTTAGACAAATATATAAATCTTTATTAACCTTTCGTGATTCTCAGATATGAGGAGACATTCCAGGCTCTTTTCCCCTCTCTCTTTTTTATCTCACTCTCTTTCTCTCCCTCCCTCAGTCTCTCTCCTTCTCTGTTAATTCCACCCTCTGTCTCCCCCTCTCTATCCACCCTAAATCACTCCCTCTCCCTTCTCCCCCTCTCTCTCCACCCTAAATCACTCCCTCTCCCTTCTCCCCCTCTCTCTCTCGTAGGCCATGTGTGTTCTCAGATGACCTCTAGCTCACTAATGGGGGTTCTCCTGTTCTAACTACCATCTGGTATTAGTTTCTGTTTCACTATAAGTTCTGATCTAATTAAACATCCCAAAGAAAATAAGCGTAGATTTAAAACAAGTTGCACAAATTAATGTAATGAATTAAGTTTACAGTAATGTACTGTTTAACCAACGTTTCTTTGGAATGTACGGATATCACACTGTCGTTTTTTTTTTTACAATAACTCACAGGTAACCGGCTTCCAGTAAGTTACCGTAAGTTACCGTAAAAAGTTACCGGATTTTATTTAGACTGAACCGTTGAAAATTTACTACGAGTCTACGAGTCTCACAAAGACACAACTAATGACCAGTACTGGAAGATGAAAAGCAGAGAAGGGGTTTAATTTCTCTGACTTTACTGCCGTCTCTCTCTCTCTCTCTCTCTCTCTCTCTCTCTCTCTCTCTCTCTCTCTCTCTCTCTCTCTCTCTCTCTCAGATTTACGGCCATCCTGTGTGGTTATGTGTGTCAGAGAGTCAGAGAGTCAAGCTACAGACTGACCCAGACTCCATAGGTGTCCACTGCCACAGCCATTAATAAGAGCCGTGTTCACAACCTTTAATAATAGATACGAGCTGCATTCACCACCAGAGCGGATATGCAACATTAAACAGAGTTGACCACATGCAGGACTTACACCATAACACTCCAAATCTCTCTATTGTCCTCACATACATTGTTTTTATTTTTTTATTTAACCTTTATTTAACTAGGCAAGTCAGTTAAGAACAATGACGGCCTACACCGGCCAAACCTGGACGACGCTGGGCCAATTGTGCGCTGCCCTAGGGGACTCCCAATCACGGCCGGCTGTGATACAGCCTGGATAACTATAACACTGTATAGTTATTTTTATAGAAATAACCGTTAGTGTTATCTAGCTGCATTCTCCAATTAAAATGTTAGCTACCCAGCCGGGTCACTCAAGATCCATAGCGAAATTCGACATCCATCCAGGTAAGGAGGACGTTGGAATATTACTTCAAAACCGGCCACTACAGGAAATTACCATCAAGTAGGCTTGGGTTTTGCTAGTGAGTTGTGGATAGGGATGGGGGTTTGAAATAATTTCACTATTCTAATAGTATCATACATTTTTGTCAGATATCCGTATATTCTAAATACATTTTATTAAACTTTTTTAACCTCACCACTGCTGTGCATTGGAGAGAGGCTGGGGCTCTATTGCTGCAGTTGGATGGACCTGTATGTGTGAGACGGGAGCGAACAGACGGAGGGAGAGAGAGAGAAGCAGTAGCCACCAGCCAAGGCAACTCGGCTACAGCCAAGACTAGCTAACTTGTAGCAGACACTATGTTATTTATTATCCCATATAGCAGCGCATGTCTTGACTGGAATAGCCTAGAGATGCTACATCCTGCACTTTCTCCCCAACCCCCTTCAGATACAACAGCCTAGCTGATGGTTGCTGGTTGTAGCCTACTCCTTCTCATTTAGATAACTTTTAATTCTGTCATTTGATTCCATCTCACATTGCATTAGTGAAGTCTCACACCACTTGCTACACATTGAACCTCTTTGCCTCTTTGATTGGCCAAGATAATCAACTAGCTGCAGTACACACATGAAGGCTACCTTATGGGGCACGTCAAAAAAAGATACATAAACCTTTTTGTTGTTTTATTAAATTAATACATGTCAATGTTATGGTATATCCTTGTATGTATCAATGTTTAGAATAATTGTCCTTTCAGATATTCAAATATTTGAATAACCATGCACGTCCCTAGTTGTGGATGGGGATGGTGGATGGGCGTAAGCTTTAAGCTCTGGCTCATTTAGGAACTAATTTTAACCCAAACCTTATCCCTTACCTTAACCATTCAGACTGAATGCCTAAACTCAACCTTTGAAATGTGATGTTTATGGGTGAGGGAAGGAGAGGTGAAGGTTTCTACACCATTACAACTATCACCCGGCCCCGGAGCTCAGCCATATGCCCTCTCTTCCAGCCTAGTCCAGCACAAACCAGCCCAGACCCTCTCTCTCTGCCCAGCCCCAGCCCGGGACTGGCACCACTAACCCTCTTCCAGCCCCCTACCCTCTTACAGAGAGAACCATTGTAGTGATCACTCATTATTTTATTATTTTCTTTATACTGAGGCTCATGATGGTGCATATTGCAGACTTACACAGAGTCGGTATTATGCACTAATTGAGGGAAAGGTGTTTTTACAACTCAGTCTGGCCCTGTCGCAGTCAGGTAAAACACAACACACATACACACGCACGCACACACACACACAATTACCCAGATTTCCCACCTCACTGACCCTCGGCAGCTTTTAAAACACGTACACCTACCCAACCATACAATCAATCTGCTACACAGTTTACTGCTGCTACATCACTCCATATGGGAGAGCTGCTTTTAATGAAACACTTAACGGACTTTAATTGTTCCCTATCAGTCCTAATAGTTGAGTAAAAGGTTTTATATGGTGGTGTATGAGTTGCTGTAATTCTAGTGTCGGTGTTAAAGTTGAGGCTTTTGGTTTTGCAGTAATCTGTCAATGTGGTTAATTGGATTTCTAAATGCTCCTAATTATGTTCTAGTGGAAAATACAGTAAAATAATAATTTATAGCTTCCAATGAACACTTTAGAGGCCTGTCAGGAAACAGTCACTTCAGAGCTGGGCTGGACCAATAGGAAGCTGTCTGTAAAAGCAGACGGGGGCAGATGTTGTTCAATAGTACCAGTTTGTGTTGGTATGTGTCTTTAGTGAGAGAGAGGGGAGGAAGAATGAAGGCAGAGTGAGAAAATGTATCAAGTTCTTCCAGAGAGAAATAAATTCCATCAGGACTGTTGAACTTTTCTTAACTTAGATCATCTACGCTGCTACCCAAATATCAATTACAAAACTGCTAGTTGCCCACATGAAAAAATACTACAGTTTACTATACAATACTACAGTACTTACTATAGAATGATATAATTAATTGTAGTGGTGTTACGTTTGATACCGTAGCTCCGATGCATGCGTCAAAATCGCTAAGCAGCTCATTTCGAAGCAGTGTGCCGATGCGTATCATTATCAGAAGTATGTCATCAATGACGTCCAAAGCTTTGTTAGATCATGTGATTTTTCAAACTGTGTGTTGCAAAGTGCGAGATCCCACTGATTTTGCCATGGCTCCGGTGTTTTCTTCGATTCCATGCTGCTTTCAAACGCCAACTTCTACTGGACACTGTGCTTACAAATATGGTTAGGATTTTGTACATGAAAATTATCCTGACTGGTAGCTTAGCTGGTAGAGTAGGGAACTATGGAACATTCAGGGATGTGAGGGTATGAGGTCATATCCCATTGAAGGCATACTACTTAGAAAATAGTTTTATGTGAAACCACACTTTCTGCACATCATTTGTTTTATTTATTATAATTTAAGCTTCTGTCTTAAGCATCCTAAATAATGCCATAGATTCAGCTTTTTTAAAACAATTTGCATATACCCCGCCCATTCCCCTCCCCCATATCACAATTTGTGCCACACATAAGTGAGAAATCTACATGCCATATATTGTGTTCTGTACAGATAAAAAAATAGCTTGATGTTTACTGTAAACCCCAGTCCTACCTAAAGGTTATTATATGTTTACTGTAAACCCCAGTCCTAAATAAAGGTTATTATATGTTTACTGTAAACCCCAGTCCTACCTAAAGGTTATTATATGTTTACTGTAAACCCCAGTCCTACCTAAAGGTTATTATATGTTTACTGTAAACCCCAGTCCTACCTAAAGGTTATTATATGTTTACTGTAAACCCCAGTCCTACCTAAAGGTTATTATATGTTTACTGTAAACCCCAGTCCAACCTAAAGGTTATTATATGTTTACTGTAAAACCCAAGCCTACCTAAAGGTTATTATATGTTTACTGTAAACCCCAGTCCTACCTAAAGGTTATTATATGTTTACTGTAAACCCCAGTCCTACCTAAAGGTTATTATATGTTTACTGTAAACCCCAGTCCTACCTAAAGGTTATTATATGTTTACTGTAAACCCCAGTCCTACCTACTGTAAAGGTTATGGAACATTTGCACTTTTATGTTTGTCCAGTAGGTTTTTATGTTTGTCCACTTCTATGTCAAAGATAATGAAACAAATACACTATAGTAAACAATAGAGTAATGTCCGCAAAAACACTACAGTATACTAGAGTCTGCAGAAACACTACAGTATACTAGAGTCTGCAGAAACACTACAGTAAATACTACAGTATACTAGAGTCTGCAGAAACACTACAGTAAATACTACAGTATACTAGAGTCTGCAGAAACACTACAGTAAATACTACAGTATACTAGAGTCTGCAGAAAAACTACAGTAAATACTACAGTATACTAGAGTCTGCAGAAAAACTACAGTAAATACTACAGTATACTAGAGTCTGCAGAAAAACTACAGTAAATACTACAGTATACTAGAGTCTGCAGAAAAACTACAGTAAATACTACAGTATACTAGAGTCTGCAGAAACACTACAGTAAATACTACACTATACTAGAGTCTGCAGAAACACTACAGTAAATATTACAGTATACTAGAGTCTGCAGAAACACTACAGTAAATACTACAGTATACTAGAGTCTGCAGAAACACTACAGTAAATACTACAGTATACTAGAGTCTGCAGAAACACTACAGTAAATACTACAGTATACTAGAGTCTGCAGAAACACTACAGTAAATACTACAGTATACTAGAGTCTGCAGAAACACTACAGTAAATACTACAGTATACTAGAGTCTGCAGAAAAACTACAGTAAATACTACAGTATACTAGAGTCTGCAGAAAAACTACAGTAAATACTACACTATACTAGAGTCTGCAGAAAAACTACAGTAAATACTACAGTATACTAGAGTCTGCAGAAACACTACAGTAAATACTACACTATACTAGAGTCTGCAGAAACACTACAGTAAATACTACAGTATACTAGAGTCTGCAGAAACACTACAGTAAATACTACAGTATACTAAAGTCTGCAGAAACACTACAGTAAATACTACAGTATACTAGAGTCTGCAGAAAAACTACAGTAAATACTACAGTATACTAGAGTCTGCAGAAACACTACAGTAAATACTACAGTATACTAGAGTCTGCAGAAAAACTACAGTAAATACTACAGTATACTAGAGTCTGCAGAAAAACTACAGTAAATACTACAGTATACAAAACACTACATTATTTACTATAGTTCCTTTTGTAACACCAGGGTGGCTTGAGCATTTTATTTAACAAGAAAGTGCAATGTTGGATATTAAAAAGTGGACACATTCTCAGAAGGATACCTATAAGCTTAGGGCACTAAAAAAAACAGTGGATTATGGTCTGTTTCTGTCATAATCAGCATATTTAATCAGTGACGTCTTGACCCATCAGTGACCTTTACCACTGCACTCTACTCTCTCAGCTCTGACATTTCAGCCTCTCAGAGATTCAGAGAAAAAAGAGATGAGCAGATGGAGTTGAACATCATGAGGTCACCTGAATTATAATCTCTCGTGGACAGATCTAAGTAAATATATCTGGTACCGTAGAATCTGTCTGGAAGGAATGGGATAATGAGCAGCAGTAGTTTCTGTGTTTGGGTTTTTAGTCACTGGTTATTTGGATAAATCATGTTTTTTCAGGTGTTAGCATCTTGAGAAATTCGTAAGGGGAGGGTACATTCGGCCCGTAACTTAAAAGGATGGAGCTCCTTGTTCTATCATCTCTTCATCTCTTCTCAACACGTATGGACGCAGAACTTATTTGATCAGATGACAAATAATGTGAGACTTTAGTTCTGGGTTAACCGAGCTTTCCAGAATTGTAACATCAATGGCTCTTGAATGTTTTATGTTTAGAGAAAGAGTGTCTATATGAGACGCAGAGTAGGTGAACGGATGATCTCTTCATGTGTAGTTCCCACCGTGAAAAATGGAGGTGTAATGGTGTGGGGGTGCTTTGCTGGTGACACTGTCAGTGAGTTATTTAGAAATCAAGGCACACTTAACCAGCATGGCTACCACAGCATTCTGCAGAGGTACGCCATCCCATCTGGTTTGTACTTAGTGCCGCTGAAAAATTGGACTATCAAACAAACTATCTTTTGTTTTTCAACAGGACAATGACCCAACACACCTCCAGGCTGTGTAAGGGCTATTTGACCAAGAAGGAGAGTGAAGGAGTGCTGCATCAGATGACCTGGCCTCCACAATCCCCCGACCTCAAACAAATTGAGATGGTTTGGGATGAGTCGGACCGCAGAGTGAAGGAAAAGCAGCCAACAAGTGCTCAGCATTTGTGGGAACTCCTTCAAGACTGATGGAAAAGCATTCCAGGTGAAGCTGGTTGAGAGAATGCAAAGAGTGTGTAAAGCTGTCATCAAGGCAAAGGGTGGCTACTTTGAAGAATCTCAAATATAAAATATATTTTGATTGGTTTAACAATTTTTGGGTTACTACATGATTCCATATGTGTTACTTCATAGATGTGATGTCTTCACTATTATTCTACAGTGTAGAAATGTATAAAATACATTTTACCCTACATTTTTGCAAATGTATTAAAAACACAAAACAGAAGTATTCAGACCCTTTGCTATGAGACTCGTAAATTGAGCTCCGGTGAATCCTGTTTACATTGAGATGTTTCTACAACTTGATTGGAGTCCGCCTGTGGTAAATTCAATTGATTGGACATGATTTGGAAAGGCACACACCTGTCTATATAAGGTCCCACAGTTAACAGTGCAAGTCAGAGCAAAAACCAAGCCATGAGGTCAAAGGAATTGTCCGTAGAGCTCTGAGACAGGATTGTGTTGAGGCACAGATCTGGGGAAGGGTACCAAAAGATTTCTGCAGCATTGAAGGTCCCCAAGAACACAGTGGCCTCCATCATTCTTAAAATAGAAGAAGTTTGGAAGTACCAAGTCTCTTCCTAGAGCTGGCCGCCCGGCCAAACTGAGCAATCTGGTTCCCCTAGGGGAAAGGGCCTAGGTCAAGGAGGTGTTCCTTTGTGTCGATGGGAGAACCTTCCAGAAGGACAACCATCTCTGTAGCACTCCACCAATCAGGCCTTTATGGTAGAGTGGCCAGACGGAAGCCATTCCTCAGTAAAAGGCACATTACAGCCCACTTGGAGTTTGCCAAAAGGTACCTAAAGGATTCTCAGGCCATGAGAAACAAGATTCTCTGGTCTGATGAAATCAAGATTGAAGTCTTTGGCCTGAATGCCAAGCGCCATGTCTGGAGGAAACAAGGCACTGCTCATCACCTGGCCAATACCATCACCACCACCAATACCATGGTGATGGCAGCATCATGCTGCAGGGATGTTTTTCAGCGGCAGGAACGGGGAGACTAGTCAGGATCGAGCGAAAGATGAACAGAGCAAAGTACAGATAGATCCTTGATGAAAGCCTGCTCCAGAGCTCTCATGACCTCAGACTGGGGTGAAGGCTCACCTTTCAGCAGGACAATTACCCTGATAACACCGCCAAGACAATGCAGGAGTGGAACAAAATGAACAGGTCTGAATACTTTCCGAATGCACTGTACTGTATATATCTCGTGTGGCATGTCTCTTGATGCAGTTCACAGCAGCACTGAAGGATGTGTTATCTTGACACCTGTGTTGGAGGTTTTAGTGACCCTTCCCCCTCTGTTGTTCCATGCTGGCTGAAGACCTAGCTAGCCAGTAACTAGTTAACACCAGACACAGATGAAGACCTAGCTAGCCAGTAACTAGCTAACACCAGACACAGATGAAGACCTAGCTAGCCAGTAACTAGCTAACACCAGACACAGATGAAGACCTAGCTAGCCAGTAACTAGCTAACACCAGACACAGATGAAGACCTAGCTAGCCAGTTACTAGAGAGAGAGAGAGAGAGAGAGAGAGAAGACAAAAGACAAAACATCATTGGAATCTGATGTGGGGTTAGAGTAACGGAAAATGAATCTAGAATCTAGATGTTTCTATCCAATCACTGCCCAAGCTAAAGTGGAGACAGTCGACCCTGAGCACCACGCCAATTACACAAACACTCGTAGGAAGTGGCGAGCACATGCCTCTCACCCCCACTTCCTATCCCGTCACCAGCTGACAACGTTTCACTCACTTCCACACACACACACACACACACACACACACACACACACACACACACAAAGACACACCACTGTGTCAGTCTCCTCATGGCTTCATCATGACCTCAGAATGACATCATCATGACATGACCTCCCCAAGTGATTACAATTTCAGTCCATTGCTTGTCTGTTTATGCATTTTTGCAGAGCAGTACATTCAACACAGTGTTCTTTTAAAGGGCATGTTTATTTATATATTATTGCTGATAGAGAACTGGAGTCAGATTCAAAAAGATGTTCTGTCTTTAACGCTAGATGTTTTAAATCAGTTCATTAAGGGAGGAAAGATGTTAACGATAACCTAACATCTGTGTTTTATCACACGCACACGCACAGGGAGTGAGCAAGGATGTTCCTCTTTGTCACATTTAAGTGTAATGCTACCAGACCGTGACAGGCCATGTGTTAAACTCATTCTGTTCCTCGTGCTTTTATCCTCCTCTTAGATGAAGAATGAGGGAGAGAGAGAGAGAAGAGGAAGAGAGAGAGAGAGAGAGAGAGAGAAGAGGTATTGATATTCAGATAATCTCAACAGATGTTTAAGAATACAACATCCATCAAGACTTGAAACAGTAGCTATGACATGGAGCCTAGACTGTAATAAAGAAATGCAAAGCACCTACAGTATGTGATTGAATTACATCGGATGTGCTAAGTTTCTATATGATTCAATGAATACTTGATTTGATTATAATTTGAAGAAACTGAGGACAGGATTGAAGGATGAAACAGGATGAAACAGCCTTATGACTGACTCCAAACTACTGCTAGCTGGCTGACAAGACTCTTCAGACAGATAGATTCTACTGAAACTATTCCCTAACATCCTCAACAGGTCAAAGCTAGATAAAATGTATCTATTTCGTAAGACAGACACTCCCTCCCTCCTCTCTCCCTCCCTCAAGCCCTTCCATCCTTTCCTCCCTCCCTCTTCTCTCCCTGATCCCTCTCTTCTTCTCTTCTCCCTCCCGTTCTCTCTTCTCCAATTCTAAGTCCCCTTCCTATGCTCCCTTAAAGCAGAGGAATTAAATGTTAAAGATATAATGATATTGATATTGGCAGCTGATCCTGAAAACAGTTATTGTAATAATATTCAAGACAAGTGTGTTTTCCCTGGTTATTTATCAAGCAATCATTAGCCATTACAAAGCAGATTTAAACCACGCCTCATTAACCGGACACTGTGCAGGGCAAACTACACTCATAGCGACACATACACTACATGATCAAAAGTATGTGGACACCTGCTCGTCGAACAACTCATTCCAAAATCATGGGCATTAATATGGAGTTGGTCCCCCCTTTGCTGTTATAATAGCTTCCACTCTTCTGGGCAGGCTTTTCACTAGATGTTGGAACATTGCTGCAGGGACTTACTTCCATTCAGCCACAAGAGCATTAGTGAGGTCGGGCACTGATGTTAGGTGATTAGGCCTTTAAATTCATCCCAAAGGTGTTCAATGGGGTTGAGGTCAGGGCTCTGGCAGGCCAGTAAAGTTCTTCCACACCGACTAACCATTTCTATATGGACATTGCTTTGTGTCAGAACGGGCAGTTAGCAACACAGGGGCCCCTCAGGGAACGGTCCTGTCCCCCTTCCTGTTCACCCTCTACACCTCGGACTTCAGATATAACTCTGAAACATGCCACCTACAGAAGTTCTCGGATGACTCCGCAATTGTAGGGTGCATCAGGGGTGGGCAGGAGGAGGAGTACAGGAGCACAATCAGTGACTTTGTGTTGTGGTGTGAGCAGAACCACCTTCAGCTCAACATCAGCAAAACAAAGGAGATGGTGGTGGACTTCAGGAGAACCAAGGCACAACTGACTGCAGTCCCTATACAGGGGATGGATGTGGAAATGGTTGGGTCCTACAAGTTCCTGGGAGTCCATATGGACAATAGGCTGGAATGGGCTGGTAACACCGGGGCCCTGTACAAAAAGGGCCAGAGCCGACTCTACTTTCTGAGGAGGCTCAGGTTCTTCAACGGTTGCAGTAAACTACTGCATACCTTCTACCAGTCTGTGGTGGCCAGTGCCATCGTTTTTGCAGTGGTGTGCTGGGGAGCCAACATAAAAGCCGGTGATGCTTCTCGGGTAAATAAGCTGATCAGGAAGGCTAGCTCTGTCCTGGGGATGAGCCTTGACACTCTAGAGGAGGTGGCGGAGAGAAGGATCCTGGCCAAACTGCTGGCCATCATGGACAACGTCACCCACCCTCTGCATGCCATGGTTATGACGCAGAGGAGCACCTTCAGTCACAGACCGATCCCACCACGGTGTGTCAGAGAGCGCTACAGGAGGTCCTTCCTGCCGGCGGCTATTAGACTATATAATGCCTCTCCGGGGTGCCGTGCCGTCGGCAACATAGATCTGGAACTGCTGGGGTGCTAGGACCTAGTTTAGCAATTATGCATCCATCCGTGAGTAACTCTGGTCCGTAACAACTCATTCACACAGGACTTATTTATTCATTCATTCAGGTCTGTATATACATACTCATGTACAGTTGTTATATCATATTACGTGCAATATTGCAAGTCATTCTAGGACTTAACTTACGTAGTCATTCACTCAGGAATGCATATTAGTATCCTGTCAGTTGCATCTTTTCTCATTGCTTTTAGTATATCGAATGTAAAATAAGTGCAGTTGTCTGTAATTAAACCCTGCGCACTAAGGACTCTATTTTAAGGGAATTACTATTATTACCCCAAATTATATCATATTATATGTCATTTACCTGTACAGTTTGTGTAACCATGCAAAAATATTCACTTAGCTGTTCATTTAACCAGTCTGTCTATTAAGTAAACTATTATTACCCTTGCTCATATCATACGCATTTTTAGCTACTGAAGCATTTCTGTGCCATCGACCTGTATAGTATAGTTAACCATCCAACATCCACCAATGTATAGTGTACATATTCAGCCAACCAGCCATACTATGCAATGTCTTTTTATTGCTTTTTTGCACTCCAGATATCTTGTATTTTTATACTTTTTCATACTGCCGCTCTATGTATCATGTACCGTGTATCTGTCTTTTGTGTATTTTCGTTCTGGCATTTTGCATCTGCCCTGTGTTTTGTTGTAGCTGCTTGAAAAAGACATTTCCCCCTCGGGGATCAATAAAGTACCTACCTACCTACCTACCTACCTACCTACCTACCTACCTACCTACCTACCTACCTACCTACCTACCTACCTACCTACCTACCTACCTACCTACCTACCTACCTACCTACCTACCTACCTACCTACCTACCTACCTACCTACCTACCTACCTACCTACCTACCTACCTACCTACCTACCTACCTACCTACCTACCTACCTACCTACCTACCTACCTACCTATCTATCTATCTATCTGCTTTGAGCACGGGTGCATTGTCATGCTGAAACAGGAAAGGGCCTTCCCCAAACTGTTGCCACAAAGTTGGAAGCATTGAATGTTCTAGAATGTCATTGTATCCTGTAGTGTTAAGATTTCCCTTCACTGGAACTAAGGGGCCCGAACCATTAAAAACAGCCCCAGACCATTATTCCTCCTCCACCAAACTTTACAGTTGGCACTATGCATTGGGGCAGGTAGCGTTCTCCTGGCATCCACCAAACCCAGATCCGTCCATCCGACTGCCAGATGGTGAAGCATGATTCATCACCCCAGAGAACGCGTTTCCACTGCTCCAGAGTCTAATGATGGCGAGCCTTACACCACTCCAGCCAACGCTTGGCGTTGCGCATGGTGAACTTAGGCTTGCGTGCGGCTGCTCGGCCATGGAAACACAATTCATGAAGCTCCCAACTAACAGCTATTGTGCTGACGTTGCTTCCAGAGGCAGTTTGGAACTTGGTAGTGTGTTGCAACTGAGGACAGATGATTTTTACCCGCTACGCGCTTCAGCACACAGCTGTCCCATTCTGTGAGCAAGTGTGGCCTATCACTTCGAGACGTTGTTGTTCCTAGATGATTCCACTTCACAATAACAGCACTTACAGTTGACCGGGGCAGCTCTAGCAGGGCAGAAATTTGACAAACTGACTTGTTGGAAATGTGACATCATATGACGGTGCCACGTTGAAGTCACAGAGTTCTTCAGTAAGGCCATTCTACAGCCAGTTTGTCTATGGAGATTGGGGTGTCCACATACTTTTGTAGATATAGTGTACTACCTTGTTAATCCACAGAATAAAAGTTACGTGTCCGGGTTCCCAGACGCAGATTAAGCCTACTCCTGGAGTAGAGTGAGATGTTACGGGTCCGAGTTCCCAGACACAGATTAAGCCTACTCCTGGAGTAGAGTGAGATGTTACGGGTCCGAGTTCCCAGACGCAGATTATGCCTATTCCTGGAGTAGAGTGAGATGTTACGGGTCCGGGTTCCCAGACGCAGATTAAGCCTACTCCTGGAGTAGAGTGAGATGTTACGGGTCCGAGTTCCCAGACACAGATTAAGCCTACTCCTGGAGTAGAGTGAGATGTTACGGGTCCGAGTTCCCAGACGCAGATTAAGCCTATTCCTGGAGTAGAGTGAGATGTTACGGGTCCGGGTTCCCAGACGCAGATTAAGCCTACTCCTGGAGTAGAGTGAGATGTTACGGGTCCGGGTTCCCAGACGCAGATTAAGCCTACTCCTGGAGTAGAGTGAGATGGTGCCAGAAGCAGCACAACAGATCAAACAAACTTTGAAACATGAAACTTGATGAGTGTGATGCGAGACTTTGCTCTCACACAGTCACACACTGCGCATGTGCACAGGTGTGCGCCACGCTGCTACAATGTGATAGCTACAGGACTAAAACAGCTGAGAAGTTAACCTCGCGCTTCAACGCTCTTAGTTGTTCCAGGAATTGACCCACCACTAGCTGAGTCTACTTTTAATTAATGTGTCTCAAAGGATGGCTAGGACACAAAACAATAACTATATTTAAAAAACACACACACACACAAACAAACAAACAACCTGTTAAAAGGACATGTCTGTTGTGTTGGCTGTATCTATCTCTCTGATAGCCCCAGAGTACTGCTGGCAACTCAACCAGAGCTCAGAGTAAACTACCCCACACAGCTATCATAGCACAGTTTAAACAACTGTCTGACCTGCTGGAAACAAATAAATAATTGTATGCCTAGACGCTCGCCAATCACTAACTAAACACACTCTCTCTCTCTCTCTCTCTCTCTCTCTCTCTCTCTCTCTCTCTCTCTCTCTCTCTCTCTCTCTCTCTCTCTCTCCCTCCCCCTCTCTCTCTCCCTCCCTCTCTCTCTCTCTCTCTCTCTCTCTCCCTCCCTCCCTCCCCCTCTCTGTCTCCCTCCCTCTCTCTCTCTCTCTCTCTCTCTCTCTCTCTCTCTCGCTCTCTCTCTCCCTCCCTCCCTCCCTCTCGCCCCCCCTCTCCCCCCGTCTCTCTCTCTCTCCCTCTCTCTCTCTCTCTCTCCCTCCCTCCCTGATTACATGTTGATCCTCCAGTTAGTCCCTGTGTTTCCTGTTCTCCTTTGACTGTGTGCGTCTGTGTAGTCTTGAACTACACAACGTCACTCTCTCTCACACACACAAAAAGACTGAACGTACTGGTCATATTTCATTATTCTCAGTGACAGAACTTCCACAAGACATTAAAGAGATTCTTAGTTACCTGTCCTGGAGAATTGGCTCTTAGGGTCTTCAAGCGTACCTTGTAACTCTTTGGTCCATCTGAGAAGAGTGTGCATGTGTGTGTGTGTTTGTGTGTGTCTGTGCGTGTGCGTGTGTGTGTGTGTGTGTTGACCAGCCATAAAGAGTCTGTATATACTACACTCTCAGAAAGAAATGTTGCACAATTTGTCGCTGTAGGAGAACCCCTTGAAAGTAGACTCCAGATAGAACGCTTTTCAAGTCAGATGGAACTCTTTTGAGTTCCAAATAGAACCTGTTAAACTGTGCTTTTTGGAACCAGAAAGATTTATTTCTGATCTCAAATTGTTTGTCACATAGCACTTTCTTCTGAGAGTGTACTACAGGAAAGCCCATTTGTTAGGTCTGAAACATATCTATAAAAGCCTTCAACCCCAATCCTAACTGGATATCCCATTTTTTGCTAAAACATGAGTAAATCTTCCATTCTATTGATTCAATGCATGACTCAGACAAAAATGCAATATCTGTCTACTGATCTTTAGTTTAGTATTGGCTTTGTGTTTTTATTAGTTCTCAGATTACAGCAAAACTCTCATGTTAAACTCACTTTACCGCCTATTAGATTAAAATATTATCTCTTATCAAATCTTCATCTAATCTGATGACTTGATTTTCCACTGGCCCATCCAAGTGTGTGTGTGTGCGTGTGTCTGTGTGTCTTAAGGAGCTCGTCAAAGTGTGTCCAGGGATGGAACACACTAGTCTGGCTTTGAGGATGTTGTCCACTTATTGGTAAAACTCCTCAACACTGAAACACAACCACACCATAACCATAACACAACAATAGCACCATGTGTGTTCTGCTCTATTTAATAAAACTATTATTTATTTTATTTAACCTTTATTTAACTAGGCAAGTCAGTTAAGAACACACGGCCTACCCCGGCCAAACCCTCCTCTAACCCGGACGACGCTGGGTCTGTAGTGATGCCTCTAGCACTGCGATGCAGTGCCTTAGACCACTGAGCCAGGTTCCTTGGTTCTACAGTGCTCCAACATTCCAGAATGCTCTGGGGAGTCTCAACATTGATAACAGCCCTTTCCAGCCCCTGGCCCTGACTAGCTGAGACCTAATTACTGATCTTCATCCTAATTATTGATAAGATATGGTTATTGTGTTGCAGCTGTAGCAGAGCTCCGGGTGCCTGTTGGCTTGTACGGTCTACTAATAGCATGATTAGCTAATGATTGCTAGCCTGTTAGTGCTAATGTGTTTATGTTGGGTGGTGTGTGTGTGTGTGTGTGTGTGTGTGTGTGTGTGTGTGTGTGTGTGTGTGTGTGTGTGTGTGTGTGTGTGTGTGTGTGTGTGTGTGTGTGTGTGTGTGTGTGTGTGTGGTAAGTGCTCTCTTGGGTTAACGATCTCCTTACTCTACAGATCTACTGCATGATTACTCTAGAAGCAGAAATTACTCACAGATTTCTCAACTTTTTAATTGAGCTGTGTGAGTGTGGAAGTGTTTAACCAGAAGTGTGAGTGTGGAAGTGTTTAACCAGAAGTGTGAGTGTGGAAGTGTTTAACCAGAAGTGTGAGTGTGGAAGTGTTTAACCAGAAGTGTGAGTGTGGAAGTGTTTAACCAGAAGTGTGAGTGTGGAAGTGTTTAACCAGAAGTGTGAGTGTGGAAGTGTTTAACCAGAAGTGTGAGTGTGGAAGTGTTTAACCAGAAGTGTGAGTGTGGAAGTGTTTAACCAGAAGTGTGAGTGTGGAAGTGTTTAACCAGAAGTGTGAGTGTGGAAGTGTTTAACCAGAAGTGTGAGTGTGGATGTGTTTAACCAGAAGTGTGAGTGTGGAAGTGTTTAACCAGAAGTGTGAGTGTGGATGTGTTTAACCAGAAGTGTGAGTGTGGAAGTGTTTAACCAGAAGTGTGAGTGTGGAAGTGTTTAACCAGAAGTGTGAGTGTGGAAGTGTTTAACCAGAAGTGTGAGTGTGGATGTGTTTAACCAGAAGTGTGAGTGTGGAAGTGTTTAACCAGAAGTGTGAGTGTGGATGTGTTTAACCAGAAGTGTGAGTGTGGAAGTGTTTAACCAGAAGTGTGAGTGTGGAAGTGTTTAACCAGATGTGTGAGTGTGGAAGTGTTTAACCAGAAGTGTGAGTGTGGATGTGTTTAACCAGAAGTGTGAGTGTGGAAGTGTTTAACCAGAAGTGTGAGTGTGGATGTGTTTAACCAGAAGTGTGAGTGTGGATGTGTTTAACCAGAAGTGTGAGTGTGGAAGTGTTTAACCAGAAGTGTGAGTGTGGAAGTGTTTAACCAGAAGTGTGAGTGTGGATGTGTTTAACCAGAAGTGTGAGTGTGGAAGTGTTTAACCAGAAGTGTGAGTGTGGATGTGTTTAACCAGAAGTGTGAGTGTGGAAGTGTTTAACCAGAAGTGTTAGTGTGGAAGTGTTTAACCAGAAGTGTGAGTGTGGAAGTGTTTAACCAGAAGTGTGAGTGTGGATGTGTTTAACCAGAAGTGTGAGTGTGGAAGTGTTTAACCAGAAGTGTGAGTGTGGAAGTGTTTAACCAGAAGTGTGAGTGTGGAAGTGTTTAACCAGAAGTGTGAGTGTGGTAGTGTTTAACCAGAAGTGTGAGTGTGGAAGTGTTTAACCAGAAGTGTGAGTGTGGAAGTGTTTAACCAGAAGTGTGAGTGTGGAAGTGTTTAACCAGAAGTGTGAGTGTGGAAGTGTTTAACCAGAAGTGTGAGTGTGGATGTGTTTAACCAGAAGTGTGAGTGTGGAAGTGTTTAACCAGAAGTGTGAGTGTGGAAGTGTTTAACCAGAAGTGTGAGTGTGGAAGTGTTTAACCAGAAGTGTGAGTGTGGATGTGTTTAACCAGAAGTGTGAGTGTGGAAGTGTTTAACCAGAAGTGTGAGTGTGGATGTGTTTAACCAGAAGTGTGAGTGTGGAAGTGTTTAACCAGAAGTGTGAGTGTGGATGTGTTTAACCAGAAGTGTGAGTGTGGAAGTGTTTAACCAGAAGTGTGAGTGTGGACGTGTTTAACCAGAAGTGTGAGTGTGGAAGTGTTTAACCAGAAGTGTGAGTGTGGACGTGTTTAACCAGAAGTGTGAGTGTGGATGTGTTTAACCAGAAGTGTGAGTGTGGATGTGTTTAACCAGAAGTGTGAGTGTGGACGTGTTTAACCAGAAGTGTGAGTGTGGAAGTGTTTAACCAGAAGTGTGAGTGTGGATGTGTTTAACCAGAAGTGTGAGTGTGGAAGTGTTTAACCAGAAGTGTGAGTGTGGACGTGTTTAACCAGAAGTGTGAGTGTGGAAGTGTTTAACCAGAAGTGTGAGTGTGGATGTGTTTAACCAGAAGTGTGAGTGTGGAAGTGTTTAACCAGAAGTGTGAGTGTGGAAGTGTTTAACCAGAAGTGTGAGTGTGGATGTGTTTAACCAGAAGTGTGAGTGTGGAAGTGTTTAACCAGAAGTGTGAGTGTGGAAGTGTTTAACCAGAAGTGTGAGTGTGGAAGTGTTTAACCAGAAGTGTGAGTGTGGATGTGTTTAACCAGAAGTGTGAGTGTGGAAGTGTTTAACCAGAAGTGTGAGTGTGGACGTGTTTAACCAGAAGTGTGAGTCTGGAAGTGTTTAACCAGAAGTGTGAGTGTGGAAGTGTTTAACCAGAAGTGTGAGTGTGGTAGTGTTTAACCAGAAGTGTGAGTGTGGAAGTGTTTAACCAGAAGTGTGAGTGTGGAAGTGTTTAACCAGAAGTGTGAGTGTGGAAGTGTTTAACCAGAAGTGTGAGTGTGGAAGTGTTTAACCAGAAGTGTGAGTGTGGATGTGTTTAACCAGAAGTGTGAGTGTGGAAGTGTTTAACCAGAAGTGTGAGTGTGGAAGTGTTTAACCAGAAGTGTGAGTGTGGAAGTGTTTAACCAGAAGTGTGAGTGTGGATGTGTTTAACCAGAAGTGTGAGTGTGGAAGTGTTTAACCAGAAGTGTGAGTGTGGATGTGTTTAACCAGAAGTGTGAGTGTGGAAGTGTTTAACCAGAAGTGTGAGTGTGGATGTGTTTAACCAGAAGTGTGAGTGTGGAAGTGTTTAACCAGAAGTGTGAGTGTGGACGTGTTTAACCAGAAGTGTGAGTGTGGAAGTGTTTAACCAGAAGTGTGAGTGTGGACGTGTTTAACCAGAAGTGTGAGTGTGGATGTGTTTAACCAGAAGTGTGAGTGTGGATGTGTTTAACCAGAAGTGTGAGTGTGGACGTGTTTAACCAGAAGTGTGAGTGTGGAAGTGTTTAACCAGAAGTGTGAGTGTGGATGTGTTTAACCAGAAGTGTGAGTGTGGAAGTGTTTAA